>CM045463.1:7899292-8082468 GCA_024666655.1 Dascyllus trimaculatus | reverse complement strand
CAGCTAAGGGAGTCAAAATACATCCGAACCTAGTGGGAGCAAGGAACTGGTTGCCAGCAATCAGTTGCATCAGTGTAACCCCTGAACTTGGATGTGTGATTGCACCACAAATGTCACATCTCTTGTGATTGGGCCAGCAAAAAGAAAAAAACCCAAGGTGAACAGTTCATAACTATATGTAAATGGCATACTGGAGAAAACACATGTATCTGTGATTTAAGAAGGGATAACAAATCCTCTGGTGTAACGGATTGCCATGAAGGATCTTCAGCTACACTGTAATGCCACAATAGAAGAACTATTATAGAAAACATTACACAGCATAACATATTGTATTCCTAACATGAGGTACAGGCTGGGTCCGGATAGACTTGCTGGACTTTGAGAAGCCCTTTTGTGGCATAAAAGCCCTTTTTAGTGTTCTTGAACAAATTAAACATGCTTCTAATAGTCACATTCTTGAATTAATGACCACCATTCCTTCTCAAAGCTCCACAAGAGGCCGAACTCCAAACAAATGAGTCACCCGCTAAATGGAGCTTCCAATCCTGCCGCACTCAGGACCGGAGAGTCTCAAGGCCGTGCAGAGGGAGTCGGAGTGAGGAATGGCTGCCTGGTCTAAGCCCCCAAGAATTACAAGAAACAGCCAAATTAATCCCCTCACCCTCATTCTAGACATGCATTATCCTCCACTGTCATAAACTTGGCTGTGGTCAAGATTTACAGCTGCCTCGTGCTCTCTCTCCCATGGCTTTTCCTTCCTAATTGTCTGCATGGCCAAGACCTTGACCAGAGCTTTTCTCATTTGAGGAATCCGAAATCTTCAGATTGATTGCCAGCGCAGGCTAATAATAACAAAAACTCTTCACCCTTGGTTTACGGAAGGAAGACAAGACTGCACTCCTGATGGCAGATTTGCAGGAAGGCCAAAGTAATTAAGTGATTTTCCACCGAATTAAGATCTTTGTCGAAGAGCATATGCCAAGCTGGAGCAAAGCAACCTGGGATTAACATGGAATCTACCAATAGCTGGCTGCCAAGGTTAAATAGGAAAATCTTTTTCTAGTGATAGTCACAAGGATTCTTTTGCATGTGATGAACTGTTTCCAACCTTTTAAGGAAAAGCTCTGCACAGCAAACTCTTATATTGTACCTGTGCAAGAATACGTTCACTGTTGATGCTTTGATAGTTCTTCCCCTGTTGTTGCTGCTACTCCTCCAGCACATTGATCACATCACGGAAAAGCCCTGCCTCTGCGCCAATTCAGTTAGCGGGGAGCAGCGGCGGATGTGAGCCAAGGTTATGAACCGGAGGACATCAGCCCTCCTGATAAAGCTCTGCTGTTGTGCGTCCTTGGCCCAGTCCTGCTCCATCACCGGCTGCGACACAGTACGATGACCTAACATTGTCAGGCTCGAAAACACCGTGTCCAGAGAATAGAGGGAACAAGAAAAGCAATCAGAGAAAAAGCTTAGAACCTGCCTTTTTTTCCCCAGAAAGACAGTCCTGTTTTGCAAAAGAGTCATTAAGCCGAAAAGACGGCAGACACAGCCATTGCTTCTTGGAATAGATTTTATTTCCTCCTTTTTTTGTTCTGAATGGTTCGCTGAAATTTCATTTTAGCTCAGAAATAATGGAAAATCGGGTGAGAGCCGGAGTTGTAGCGGGAAAGGAGGGAGATTGGCTTCTCGAGTGGCAGGTGATTTAAGTCTCAAGCGCACCTCTTACGTGTTCGCTTCAGTGTCAGTTAGGGTGCCATGTTTAGTCTGAGGGGCCTTAACAGAATAAAACTGCTATTAAGAGTTTGCTGGGGCTGAAAAATCAAATGATTTCAATCAATAAAAGGCTGCAGTTTAGGATGTATGTTATGCAGCATGTCTGAATATGGGGTTAAACTGTCAATATCAAGGATTTCTTGTTGTACAGTGAAAGCTTTAATGGTTTTTTATGTGGTAATGCTTTATCGCATGTTTTTTACAGTGAATATTGAGCTAAAACTTGACTTTACACCAATAAACCGTAACAAAAATTGCAATTTGTGTCATAAAAAGTGCAATTTTAGATTCTCCCAAAAATATAACGCACTAACGTTTGCACAAATCATGGAAGCAAATAGCCGCAAATCCACTCCATGGTGTTGCATGACTTATTTTTGTAGAATTTTTTACCCTTATCAATTATGTTTCAGAATAACTGTCACTCCAGTCAGTCAATTTTTTGAATATTTTCACTAAATGACTGATTAAAGCAGGTAACAGAGCACAAGTTGTGCTTTTATGATACTCTGGCACGTCTGAAATGAATCAAATAAATAACCGATTACACTCAAGGAGCCTCCATTCAATCCAAACTTTGCTCGAAGACGCAGGCTCAGGTGTTGTAAGGCTAAATAAAAAAAGAGAGACATTCATTTTTTAACAATGAGACAACGGCGTGCTCTCAATGGCTGATTTGGTGCTATTAAGTAATGTTTCCCAGCAAAGAAAAAACCTTCCCTCAGGCGCAGTGTTCTGCTGCAATTTGGCTGATTAGATGAACTAAGCTGGTATTTATGGGGGGATTTTGTTTGATCTGTTGGCTTCTATACATAAGGATGACGGGGAAGAGAGGCACGGGGATGGCAGGACGGGTGGGGTGGGAGTGTGTGGATGAAGGGGGGAGGCATCCATGTCTGCAAGAAAGACACATGAGACGTAAAGTCTAAAGGACGAGCGAGGGAGGGCAGAGTAGAGAAAGAGTTGGGGAGATGGTAAGAGAATGAAAAAAGTGAGAAGGGTGACAGAGTGGAGGAGGGAAAAGGGGTGAGGTAAGTAGGGGAGCACGGGCTTCATTCTCATTACGAGTCACTGAGGCATTGGACAGCTGCGGCTCCTGTTACTACCATGTGTCTGATTGCACGTTATTACATCCCCGTCTTCATCATCCACTTCTCCTCCACGTCTGTTTACCTTCCACTGTTCTACTTCCCAATCCTTGACCCTGCCTTACCTTCCTGCCTCTACCTCACCACTGTCAACATTCATTTCTATTCCGTTATAGTTGGACGGCATCCAGGACATCAATGCGATGTCGGGATTCATCCCTAATCTGACATCTTTGCTTTTTTTCCCAGCACTCTGAGACGCATTTCCATACCTCCTGCTCTGTCAGAACCGCTACCTCTGGTGGTCTCGCCAGCTCCCTGCTTGAAACTGGTCCAAGTGAAACCACAACCTTTTTATCATAGACCCATACTGCGTTTTGCACCCCTAACCCCTTCTAGACAACATGTTTCCACCATCAGAGCAGCAAAGACTCCTGCGTAAAAAAACAGCATGCCGTTAAAAAGCCAGACATTCGATAAACAACAAGCTCCTACTATGGCCCCCCCGAGCTATTTATGATGTATAAATAAGATGCAAAACCCCATTAATTAAACATGGGAGTTTACAGCAGCAGCCTATCTCCGCTGCAGGCTAATAGTTTAAGGGAAGGAGGCTGTTAAAACAGAGCCACCAACAGAGAAGAGCCCCGATACAAAGAGGGCCCACACAGGCTGCAGGTTGTCTTTCAGTCTGCCCCAAGGACAGTGAATCCCATCGCTGAGAAGGAGTGTTTACATGCATTCCACACACGGATGCATTCACTTCACTGCTGGAGCAAATATGCAAAACCCAACAGTGGGAATAAACAAGAGAAAAAGTAGGCTGCCTTACTACAAAGTTATCCTAAGTATAATATAGGACAGAATAATCATTCCTTTGGTGTTCGCTACAGTAAATTATAAGCAACCCTGTCTAAGAAACATGAAGTTCCATAAAAAAAACTGCATTCTCGTTTACACCGATCAGCCACAACATGATGACCAACCACTGACAGGTGAAGTGAATAACATTGACCATATTGGTACTATGTGCTGTTCTGATGGAAAACCTTGGATTTTGCCATCAGTGTTGATGAAACTTAGACACCCAAATAAACCCTGTCCCAGAGCAAGCACACTCCCTCATGCAAATTGAAATCCCAAATGTCACTGGTCTACCCCCACAGGAAAATGCTCCCCACCACATGGAAAAAAACATCAAACAATCAGGAACATGTTGAGGAACATGACAATGGCCCAACATGTTGATTTGACCTCCAAACTTCCAACACCCCATTCTGATCAAGCATCAACAGGATGCAGTGGAACAAGTTTGATGGACAGAGGCCCCACTGCACAAGCCAGAGTACCCAAAGGATCCAGTGCCAATGTCCTGGTTCCAGACCCCATAGGACACCCTGAGAGGTCCTCTTGTCCATGCACAATGGTTCAGAGCATTTTTGAGCACATAAGGGGGACCAACACAATATTAGGCAGGTGGTCATAATGTTAGACCTGATCAGTGTATGTTTAAGGTAAGACTGTTTACACAGCAGGGAAGGTTTCCAGAAAGAGTGATAAAGTCCACATAAGGAGAATGGTTGGATATTCACCGAAGAAACCAGGATTTGCAGTTTCAAGTTGTGAGACGTTTCCTCTTAAACTAAAGTTTTGTTTTCACCTTTTGTTGGGCTACGTGGTTCGGTTTGGGAATCTATTGAAAACCAAGAAGGTTTGAGGTGTTTTTTTTTTACCCTTTCACATTTTTACTCACTGTGGGGTCATTTTTCACTGCAATATAAAGTTCTGCATTGCTATGGAAACAGCATAACCATGGCTAGAAGTAGAGGGAACTCAAATATAGTTATAATGCTTTATATCATTTTTAAAAAGAGAAAATAAAAGTTGAATTTCTTTATCTACTTTACAAAAATTGAAAAAAAAACTGTAATCAGCATGTGCAGCAAGTTATTTATTTTGCTACTGCTACTATTTTTAATTTGTTTCCATGTTTACCTCCTATCTGGTCTTTGTAAACACAGCCTGCAGTTCAACCCAGTTCAGCCAAAAAGTCATGCGACCGTTGGTTGAAGCCCAAATTTGTTAACAGTTGTGCTGAGGATCACAGAATTTTTCATTTTATTTTACAGAATTTGGTCAGAGCACACAATTTGTTTCTGGAAAACCTTTGTATGAGACATAAAGAACAGTGATTTAGAGGAAGCAGCACAAATTTGAGCTTAGATTTGGTGAAGTATTTCAATTGAACGGCACATGACAGATAAGTAGTTTAAGGACAGTTGGATTCTTTCTGATAAATGGTATCATTTTAGCGATTTTCTGAAAATGTCATGCCTTTCAAATGTGACTGCAGGTTTTGGGGTTAAAATCAAACAAGTGTTCAAGTTTTGCTGCGATTTTCTGGGATGTCAGGGTGACGAGTCCCACTCCATCTACCTATGATTGCTTGGCTGAAAATGAGCAACAGTAATGGAATAAAATAAGCGGCAAAGATATGTTCATTTGAAACTGAAATCTGGCAGTAAATACGCTTTCTCCAAAGATAATTGAGTTTAGTTGTTTAGGAATGTAATTTTTGGAAGACAGGACTGCAAACGTCATGCAAAAAAAAAAGCAAAGCTGCAGGGTATCCATGATAACTAAACTGTCGAATGCTGTTTCTCCAAACACTTAGAGCCACAAATAAATTAGAAATCTCCCCTAACCACTGTATTTACTAATTTTTGGTTTACAATTCAAGTTAAGTTCTCTTCCGAAGCAGTATCAATATTGAAATTTATGGTTGATGGCAACAAACTGGACACTGGATGATTATCCAAAAAAAAAAAGTCGCATGTTACATGTGGCAAAACATCCTCCTTGATAGGGCAAGTACCATGATTCAAAATTCATTTTTTAACACGTGTTTTTCCATCAGCTTCACTTTATAAAATAAACAACATGCTATTAACAAAGGTGGAGTTACTGGAAGGCTTATTCCTAATCTTTTGGTGTACATTGGCCAAATCCCCACTTTTCATAAAGGAGAAAACTCACATCCAACCTCCCAATCAGTTCCTGTAAGACAACACAAAGGCCGTGCAACTACATAAAATCCAGAGTGATGAAGAATTACTTGGATTTGTCATGCAATTACTGAATCTGAATTGTAATCCTTTACATATTGCATCCATCTCTCCTTCTTTCTCACACACACTCACTAGTTAGAAAAAGAATCTGCACTGCAGCTCATATGGTTTGCAGGTTTGTCAGATTGTTAAGAGACACAACACTTATCTCGTTTCCACATCTGAAACTTGGTTAGCGGCAAGTGCCTGTTCATGTCCAAAATAGCTTCCAACAGGGCCACGGTTAGAAGAGAAAGGATACCAGCCTGGCCACAACTAATCATCATGTGATGAATCATTTGAGCCAAAGCCCTTAGCTGTGGCTAAAGGATCACAGATTGCAGCTCTTGTCTCTTACGGCCCCAGAATCTTCTTGATTTATACGTGTTGTGAGTGCAGACTTCTGACGTACCGAACCAGCTCTCTGAATCCACATGTGCAGCTGAAGGTGGATCTGAGATGAACAGAAGTAAATAAGAGAGGAAAAACTGCAAATTTCTCAGATGCAAAGATGGGAAAACACAAACCGAGAAACATAAAATGTGACTACGAGCTTTCAAGTGGTCGAAGCATCAACAGCCCAAATCTGTCTTTCAGCGAGGCTTTGAAGGAGATACACAAACTGTAAGGGTAGATCATGAATTAAACAGGAAGTGGGGAGGCTAAGTATGCAGGAATTTTCCATTTGTCCTCTTATTTTTTTACCATGCATTTATTTTTTCTTGCACATCTGGACCTAGATGTTCAGTTGAGTTGACATGTTTTGGCCTTTTGCACCAAATGCAGTGATGATTTAGAGACATTTCCAACAGATTCACACAGGATAGTTCCTCCCATAGCTTGAATATCTTTTCCTGTATGAAGAGTTTTAGAAGATTCACAGCTTTTGCAAGTAAGAATGGAGGTGAGAAGCCCTTTACTCCAATATTCACATTTCCAGTAGCTCTGTCACAAAATTAGTTCCCTCTTGAGATGCTTGCTTCACCAGGAAAACCAACTGTACCCATGTAATTTGCTTCTCTCTCTTAATGATACATGTACAGTCAACCATTAATTCATAAATGAGGTAATGAAGCCCATCAAGGTAAACAGATGTGCTTACACAACGTCTGAAGAAGCTCTGGCAGCGAACCCGCCTTCGCTACCTCCAGTCTGCTCCAGCTCCGAGATGGTAGCGTTGACAGAAGTGAAATCTACGAACCACTAAGTGGTAAGGTGACGCTGGGCCGCGAGCTGAAATGGAAACTGTGCGCCGGGTAAACATTTACACAGAGCTTGATGAAACCTCGAGCATCCGGCACGCCGCCTGGGCCATATATTCCAATCACATGCTCCACGCCTGCGTGCTCCCCCATGCTGCGTGCTGACACCCACTCTGGCTCAGTGTACCCCATTTATTTAACTGCAAATGGAGCAAAACCGTTCAATTGTAGCTTTGGCCATAGTTTCGCCCAAAGCAGTAAAGCAAGATCTCGACTCTGCTGATTGCCTGAAGAGAAGGCGGGATGGAGCTAAAGGAATGGAAGAATACACTCCAGATTCTAAATAAGTGGCTGCATGACGGATAAATTGTGATAATTGTTTAATTGCATGAGGGAGGGAAGCTGGCAGCTATCTGGCAGCCGCTGACAGATGTTGTAAAAGCAGGTGGGGAACCAAAACAGATTCCGCAGCAACATGTCGGCCTATTTATTTATCACCCTTAAGGTGTTAAGATTAATTAGATAGATGGGCTTCTCATAATCGAGCACAGATTTGTCAGTTTATTCTAGGTTGTTGGTTAACTCTTCCCTCTGGTGAAGGAAAGTAAAAGTCAGAGACCTCCTGCAAATTGTGTTTGTCCCTCAAACTTTCCCACTCCTGTGTGAAGTGGGAAAAAAAAGTTTACGTCCAAATTAAAAAAAGATTTAATTTCCATCTCTGACTTCATGTCCTGAGGATGAAAAGAAGCAACTGGATGCAGAGTCTGTGTCTTATTTGATAATTCTCAGCATGCGATGTGGGTTCACGCCCTTCATGTGGATTCCCAACGTCGTGTTCTGAGCTCTCAAATGCAGAGATGCAGCCACATCAATGGATTTAATCAGGGACGCGGAATATTGGACAACCACTTGACATCTTTTCTCTCTGAAGTCAGACAGTTTAACACGTAATCAGTAGGGATGTAGTCAACCAAAGAAAATCTACTCGCCGATTGCTCAAAAAAACAAATTTGCACATTATGTCTTGATTAATTCTAAACTGTCCGTAGGTGTGAATGAGAGTGTGCTTGGTTGTTTGTCTCTATGAATAGCCCTGCGATAGGCTGGCGACCTGTCCAGGGTGTCCCCTGCCTTTGCCCGAGTCGACTGGGATAGGCTCTCCATCGACCCTACAGAGGATTAAGCGGTGTATAGATAATGGATGGATGGATGTCTTGATCAAATTGGCCTCAGTACAATGAGAGCACTCTACCTGCCAGCCCATGACTGATAAAAACACATAAAGCTAGTTAATGTATCATATTATGTCATTTTAACCTTGTTATGTAACACTGAAAAGGCAACAATCCCCCACCACCCTCATCCCCACTCTCACCCCAACCGGTCGAGGCAGATGGCCGCCTTCCCTGAGCCTGGTTCTGTCAGAGTTTTTTTTCCCCTCCCTACATTAGGGTTTTTTTCCTGCCATCGCTAAGGCAACTTTGGATTATTGGGTTCTCTGGCCTATGATTAAAATTCGTGAAGTTTGTACTTTACTATGTTAAGCGCTGGGAGACGACATATGTTGTGAAATTGCACTATATAAATAAATTTTAATTGAACTGAATTAACAGCTGACTCCAAGCATGAATCATATAAATGTGATTTCCATAAATGCAACTATATGAAACTGTGATCCAAGCCCAAGAACTATTGAGAGGGATTATAATGCAGACAAGTTAGTCTACTGTCTGTAGATGCGACGCCACATTGGTTTTTGAGCTGTTATATGCAGACGGCTGTGTACACTCAACTTTTTAGCCATCTGTATTAGGAAAACGCAGTCACACCAACAACTTTTTGAAATGGCGCCAATTAGGTTAGAGTCTTCTTTGAGCAAATGTTCAGTAATAATGCAACATTATGGGATTACATTTAAATAGCATGCATTCTGTCCATGAATTTTAAGCTTTTCAATTTACTGCATTAAAATTGTTTAGGTGGAGGTTAAGCTCTGGAGGAGGCATTCATTGGTTTGGCTATGTAGAATAGAACTCACTTATTGTCATTGCATACTGTACAAAGAAAAGAAGACTCAAGATACGAGAGTTTTTATGTGTCACAAGCTCATACAGTATGTGCAGTAGATTGCAAAGTGGCAATAAGACGTTTTTAAGCGCAATCCCGACTGTAAACAAGTACAGTAAGACGTGCAAATATGAAAATACAGTCAGAAAAAAGAAAAAAAGCTGATAAAAATCTATGTGCAAAGTGCAATGCCATGCCAAATACAAAAACAATGCATTCTGATTACACATGAAGTGACCTGCCGTGTTAGTCACACAGCATTTAATGCTGCTAGACTGTCAGTAAACATAAGCGTTAAATAAACTGGTGCCAACAGTCTCTTCATTAGGATGGTGTTCACAGGTATTTTGTTCTTCCTGTTGCCAAAAATATGGGATTAAATCTTGAAGCCTCTTAATGTAGCGCTTTTCCTCTTAAGAAAGTTACATCGGAGAGAGTTCGAACAATGAGAATTTGGTCGGATGAGAGTAAATCAACCTACCGATCAACCTGGAAAGTACAGTCCTGGTAGTCAGTGTTTGAAAAAGCAATGAACTCAGTACCATCTTGTAGAGCTGTTCACTGTCTTACAAACCTCGGTCTCAGTCCCTGCAATGTGCCAGCAAGTCTCAAGTGGATTTGAAAGGTAAAATTTTTCACGCACCAGCCTCAGTAGCTCATTGAATCAGACGTTAAATCAAGTCTTGAAATCCATATTGGCTGAAAAGGCAGTTGGTGAAAATATACTGCGCTTGAGTGGAGGGAGCATGGGTAATGGCTTTGTTCTGCAGGAACCAGCCCTCTCTGTATTACTCACTGTCTGACAACTGAACACTGGTTCGGGGTTTTTGTTGGCAGGAGAAGACAGTGAAGAGCATGTAAATCGGAGCACGCTGAAGAAAGGAAGCATGGGAAAGCTAATCTGTCATAGAGCTCCAGTGCACTGTATATCAGAATCATATGAGTAACAGATTGCTGAGGTGTTGTATAGTAGAGACGTGCGAGGTTTCGCCATGACTATCATGTTAAAGCTTGAGCGGATGCGAGGAAATGAGATAAGTGGATATGTGCACGTGCATGCATGGTTGGGTGCGAGTTTACATGTCGTTGGGATGAATAAGTGCCCATTGCTATTGTATGTTGGCACACAAATGCATGCACATGAATGCTACACAAGTTATCATTCCACGATAAAAAAGTACCTGCAGACTGTGCTATCCATTGGTCTTGGGATTTTTCAATCTGACCTCTAACATTATGTGTTTTGCCATCAGCCAGAGAGCTTATTCTTCCCTCGGTAAGTCTTATGGACAGATTTACAGCACAGGTCCATGATGGGGAGGCTCCAGTATAAAGGTATTAAACCTGGGCAGCAGCAGCAGCAGCACAGGCAGAGGGGGTTGGGGTGCTATCTGATACGGGGCTTCCTCTAATCAGCCAGAGGCTCCACACTCCCCTCCAGGCAAACAGGATGTAGAAAGTCATGAGAAATCATACACTCAGGAAAAAACGAGAAGAGAGAGAAAGAGTAAGAGAGTGAGACAGAAAGGTGGTGGAGGAGGGGTTGGTTAGACAGCCGGGGGCATCTAAATAAACACAAACCAGATGCAGAACATGTAGAACACGTGTGTGAACAAGGCATGGGAGTGTGTGGATAAGTGCTTTTAGTAATATGTTTACTGCACATGGAGCTGACAGGTCTGATGATAAGGACTGTATGTGTGTGTTTGTGAGTGGATGCTTTAAAAAAACGGATTGAGTTGCTTTTCGAGAGGTTAGAGGTTAGTTTGGGCTAACGCTGGTGTAATATTTGTAGCAGTGTGCAGTTACAGTGTGACGGTTATGGGGGCCTGCATAGTGTCACTGAAGCACAAAAGGGAATAAAGTGAAGCCTTTGTGCTCAAAACAAAGGGACTGAATAGCATGAGGCACAATTTAATGCTTGTCATATTAATGTTAAAAAGCTAATACAGTGAAGATCTTTCAAATTAGTATGCATGCAACTTTGTTTTGCATATTTAAATCTCACTTTATTGGTTGCGTTTGTTTTATTCAATGTTGCAGTTGTTTACCTGCACATTCTAAATCACCTCAGTTTGAGTGGTGCTGTACAAATCAGGCTGCATCTCTGCAGTGATGGAGAAAGACAATTTAAAGTAATACCACACTGGAAAAAATGTTGCTCAAGTAAAAGCATACAAGCATTATGACACAAACTTACTTGAAGTATTAAAAGTAAAAATACTCAATGCAGAAAAATGTCCTGTTATACCATTATACACCAATCAGCCACAACCTTATGACCACTGACAGGTGAAGTAATTAGCACTGATCATGTTGGTACTATGTGGTTTTCTGCTGGAAGACTTTGAATTTTAACATCCGTGTTGATGAGACTTAGACACCCAAATAAACATTGTCCCACAACAAGCACATGCACAAGCACAATCCCAAATGTCACTGGCCTAACACTGCAGGAAAATGCACCCCACCACATGGAAAAAACATCTAACAATCAGGAACATGTTGAAGAACATGACAATGGACCAAGACATTGATTTGACTTCCAAACTTCCTACACCTCATTCTGATCAAGTGGAACAAGTTTGATTGATAGAGGCCCCACTACACAAACCAGAGTACCCAAAGGATCCAGTGCCAACGTCCTGGTTCCAGACCCCATAGGACACCCTGAGAGGTCCTTTTGTCCATGCCCAATGGTTCAGAGCATTTTTGAGCGTATAAGGGGGACCAACACAATATAAGGCAGGTGGTCATAATGTTAGACCTGAGTTGTGTATATTATGTCAGTAGATTACTATCACTAATGCATTCATGTGAACACAGGATCTTACTACTGTCTTTTTGAACTATTTTCTATCTATTATTTCCATTATGGATTCATTTGCTGATTATTTTTTCCAATTCCGGAAATAGTGAGGATTGCCGTCACAAGCAGTTATCAAAACAGCATTTCTGCTAACTGCTCATTTTCTGTCAGGTGACTCACTGATTAACTGACTAACTGTTTCAGCTGTATTTGTATAGACTATGGGGAAGATTAACAAAACTTATTTCCTGAATTCTTCATAATTTTGACTGTTAATTTAAATTTGTAAAGTTACTAAAATTGTCAGATAAATGCAGTGAAGTAGAAGTATAGTATCTCCCAGCGTATCCCTTTTGAGATATAGTGCAGTAGAAGCCGAAAGAGAGGGGAATGAAAAGAAAAGACTACAAGTAAGACTAAGATGCCCTTTTTTCAACAGTGGCTTTCTCTTTGCCACTCTCCCATAAAGCTTTGACATGAAGAACAGACAACAGCATTATGTACATCTTAGTGGCCTCCCTATCTTTATTTCACAAACTTTTAGCCCCAACTGGTCTGAACCCGTGTTGAGTTAAAATACTAATGCAATCACTTCTATTACATGTTAGATTTTTAATTAATTGACACTACTTTGTCGAAATCTGTTTTCAGTTTGACACGAAAGAGTCGTTTTTTGGTAAATTCTCTTCAAAAAAGGCAAATTAAGCTGACCATGGTTCAATTTCGAAAAGCAATAAAAGAGGAAAACTAGAGACTGTAAAAGGAGAAAGGAAACCAGTGGATGCTTTTTATGTTCTTCAAGTACATCAGGAAAATAAATAAAACTGTGTATTATGCAGTGGAAAATCAGAAGAAAGTGTATGAGCACATACATTTTTAGTAAAAGATGCCTTGAACTTATGTGGAGTTGTTGGCTGTTTGAGTGGCTCAAGGTCTACCATGGAGCAAAGAGCAGTCGGCTTATTCTAATGTGAAGTTTAAGCTTAATCCCATCTCGCCTTTGATATGTGATTTTAAAAAATGTTTGCAGAGTGATCTACTGCAGGGATGGAGGCCACGAGGGCAACTGCTACAGCTTCAGCCCTTGTTGTGGTTCCTGAAACTGGACCAGAGAAGGTCTGAGTAGAGGAGACAGACAGATGATGTCAATGAGGTCTCTTGTTTCTCTTTCTTGTTTTTTTCCCCCAGTACCCTCAGAGAAAGCGATTAATGACACCGCTGTAAGAGTAATAACTACCAGCCAGAAGACAAATCTCCCGATGAGTGCTGTGACAACCGAGCTGCCATTACAGAAGTACTCACTGTGCTTTTCAAGCGGCGGGTGTGGTGTTGTACGTTTTGGTGGCGCATGTTTTCTACCAACCAGCGGGCCAAAGCAACCGGCCGGCCCCACCCTTCACCCCTCCTGAGAGGCCCAATGGTAATGGCCCTCTAACTGTTTGAAATAGTTGGAAGGATGACACACGCAAGGAAAAGAATGGCAGCGCCAAAGTAGCATGAAATAAACTGGCCTCGAGCGGAGACAGAGACCAGAGAGTAATTTGTTTCCCCTCTTGCGAATTACAGGCCGGAGCCAGCCACTGTCTCTAAATGGGAACCAGCTCGGTTCTGCCCAGACACCACTCTTTGGGCACAGTAAGTGTTTTGAGTAGAGAAAAACATCATCCAAAACCCCACGTCTCCTTTTGGGCTAAGGAGCCGGCCTGAAAAATTCTTGGGTGTTCCTTTTAAAACAATCTTTGAGAAGGCTTACATAAGTGTGCAGTGGAAATATCTAATATGGTGTCAAACCTCTCCGGCGTCTGCTTTGTTTTATCAGTATCGTATTTGTGTAGCCAGCCACGTGTCGTCCCCGGTTGCTTTCGCTCCGTCGGACAAAAAAAGAGGCGGCTATGCAAACACGCGGAGAGTTTTTCCTGGCCCTTGTGAAAAATATTAAATTATTATAAAACAATAAATTGTGGTGATTACAATTCCACAAGATTTTCAGGAACAGCCGAGGGAAGTACATTCCACTGTAGCACATCAATTCAGGGACTTCATACAGGAACAGAATTTTCCAGTTAAATCCATTTATTAGCTGAGCCCACTAATTTCTCCAGACATGACCTAACACACAGAAGAATATTACTGCATTCTTATCCTTTCGGGTTTGCTCATGCATGCGGTCCAAGTCGGACTCACAACAAACTTCTTTTAAATTGGCATTTAGTCTTAATGAAGGCATAAGCAGGTGCATTCGTGAGATTTGATCATCAGCATAGCTACTGCTCTCAAATGTCCGTTTCACTCGATGTTTAGGTGAGTTTCATTCACAAAAAAAAGTACCATTTCAAAAGAGTAAAAGCAAGAACTTCCCTCCACTGAGTTTCAAGTTTAGCCGTCGGAATTTAGCACTCAAAAACTCAGTGAAATACTTCAAATAAATGTTAATACAGCTGCAGTGCTGAGTGAGATGAAAAGTGAAGAAAGGAAACAACATGGTATGATGTTAGAATCTAAAAAATGTCTTTCTAAAGCAAATCTGACCGTGACTTAGACGGGGTGCAGTCAAGGGGATGTTGGAAGAATATTCCTGAGGCATCTGCTGGAACTACTGAAGCATACGTTATCATAAATATGCCAAAAATATGCACATATATTCAAAACTTTTTTTTAAAAAAAAGTTGTCAAATTTCTCAGTAAAGTGTTGATAATGAGGAAATTCATTTAGACTAGAGCATTATGAGGTGCAATCAAGCTCACCTGAGCCTATAAAAAGACCCCCTTCTGTGAAAATCAAGATTTTTTTATCGTGTTAACATGACAGTATGGTGTTTTTGTATGAAAAAAAAAAAACATGAGCAAAATAAGCAGTCAACACCATGACTCATCATTTCCACCTTGAAACTGCAGTGTACTGATGATGAATGTCAACAACAAGGATTCAGACAGCCAGGGTTTCTTATGCAACGCACCAAAGTAATCAATCCTGTCAACTTGTGGGGTGAGGTTTTTCGGATCATCTTTCTTCAGAATTATAATTATTACAACCTGCTAATGAGTAGTACAGAGTAGTTTTACAGTGTTTGAGCAGATGAGCTGATGGGATCCAGCTTCAGCAAATGAAGACAGAGGCTAAGAGTTTTTATGCGTTGATGTACAAAGCTACATCTAAGGATCTTCAAGAGAGACTATTTTCATCTAAATATGTAACTTGGCTACACAGAGACGAGTGTTTAGGGGTTAAATCAATGACCAAAGGAGGATTTTTAATTTGGCTGCTACCCTTTTAAAGTAGTTTTCTTGTGAAGTGACACACTGCTCCTGGTGTTCCGGCCATATTTGGACTGCTTTCCTAAAGTCCCATTTCGACCACTTGCAGGCGCACATTAGCGATTTCACCATGAACCTCAAAGTTGCACAAAGAGCAAACAACTGACCCAACCTTCATGTCGAAGACCATCGCTGGTGACAATAGCTGGCTTTACTTGCTATAACCCAGAGACTAAACAGCGGGCCTGACTGGAGAAGTGTGCAGTTTTTCAAGACTGAAAAGGCCGCATCAGGTCATCAGTGCAACTCAGGCCATGCTCATTGATTTTTTTTCAGTATTCACCAGGTTGCACACCATGAATTTGTGCCTTAAGGCCAGACTATCAACACTGAGTTCTACTGTAACATCTTGCGGTGTCTTAGAGAGAACATTCAGTCAGCGCAAACAACTTAAATTTTGACACGTGCCATCACATCAACATGTACCCAGTCACAGCACATTGAAAACACATGCATTTGGGCTAAGCTAACACAATCATCACTCTCCACGTACCATGGATTTGGCTCCCTATGACTTCTTCCTCTTCCAAAAAATGATGTTCAAGTTAAAGGGTCACCGTCTAAAAACAGTGCAGGAGATCCAGAACACTTTGCAGATGGTGCCTGACGCTCAAGCAGAGTGGGACTTGCAAGGATCATTCCAAAATGTTGCAGGAGCACTGGGAGCGGGGCACTGCTGCACACGGTCACTACTTTAAAAGACATCATGTCCAAATTCAAAACAGACATGCTTATGTGTTTTACTGGTGTAATCCTTAAGTGAAACAAGAGCTTTGTCTCCTTGCGGGAGAAATTCATTCACATCTGTGAGAATCTCCTGAATCTTAACAATCAATTTCGAAAACCACTGGTGCCTGTCATGACACTGGGTTAGACTGGGGGAAAATAAACACTTGGTGTATTATGACACATCAGACTTTAATCCCTCAACACTCACCAGGATGAATATAGGCCAAGTGAAAGCTCTACTGCTGTATTTTGAATGGTTTTGGCAGATTTCTTAATCAAATATACATGGTTTGGAAGCGCAAAGGCTCATAATGTAAATGGTTTAAGGATACCAATAGCAGCAATAGTTCCTTACTTCTTACCCTTCTCTGTTGTCTATAGGCTCACATACCCGCTGAATCACTTCACCATAAGTATCCAACCACCAAAATGCTTCCAAGTCTTATTTTTTTTTTAGCAAATAAACATAAAAAGGGGATGAATGTAAAGAGGTTTATCAGGTCATCAGTTAAACCCTGTAGAGCAAATTTGAACTTCAAGACCCTTCATATCATTCGGACGTCCCAGAATTAGGTTTTGTCTTTTTAAATTCTCCTCCCTGCAGACTTTCAGCCCGACTCGAAGCCATTTCTATGAAATTTTAATTCATGCAGGGATGGCCAATGTGATGACGGCCTGCATCTTGTCTTTGAGGCTAAAACCCTCTCTGATGTTGTGCTGTATGACTTTGTAATGTTAAACACTGTTTTCTATCATCTCCCACATGCATGACGACGACGTGTTTGCTGTGGCTGTTGGCACAAGGGTATTAGATGAGTCACTGCCTGCACAGACCAAACTCCAGTTGTGCTGAGCGAGCATAACGCCCCACATATTTATTACAGTGTGTATGTATAAATTAAGTCTATGCAAACACACATGTATGTATAATAAAACTACGTTTGATCAGACGCAACCCCTGATGGGCGTCGTTGTCTACACCATTATGAGAGAAACAGCTTGTCCTGGGAGGAAAAAAAAGACAAGTTATGCAGTCCTTGGTCACTGATGTCAACAAGCACAAACCACAGCATCAAATCAAAGATATTAAAACGGTTCCCTCGAGTCTTTTCTTTCAACTGTATGTGTGCTTTTTCTGCATGTGGATACGATGAGCATGGCCAATATTACTACTTTAGCCCGTGCCATATATGATTTCAACCAA
Organism: Dascyllus trimaculatus; assembly: GCA_024666655.1. Taxonomy (NCBI): domain Eukaryota; kingdom Metazoa; phylum Chordata; class Actinopteri; family Pomacentridae; genus Dascyllus; species Dascyllus trimaculatus. Next base: position 8,065,171 of record CM045463.1, on the reverse strand, counting down.
CGACAGCCAGTTGGTTTGGTTTCCTGCTCACATCTTGTGCCCCTGTGGCCACTTAGCTCATCTTGTCCTCTGGAAAGAGATACTTATTCAAATGGATTAATCACCAGAGGGGTCCACTTTGAAGCGGCGCACAGACGAAATGACGGGGTAGAAAGACGGCTGGAGGAAAAGTGGATGTGAGGGGGGATAAGATGCTGTGCTGTAGCCAAGGCATCAGGGAGGATTTCAATAGCGGGCTGTTGGCTCGACTACGTGGCTTAAGATTCCTGGCATTGCCTGCGTGTCTTCAGGGGGCCGTCTATGCGTGCCCACCATATTAAGGTGGGCCAAGACCCCTCAGAATTCAGCCCATATGCTCCCCCTCTCCCTACCCAACAGCACCCTGCGCCTCAGCCAAAGCACACAATCTGTCCCGATTACCGACCTCCCCCCTCATCTTCGATACTGGCCTCATCTAAAATATGCATGTGTCTGCTTGTCTCTGCACTATAATAACTCAGCTGCACTGCCAACCGCACCTGCTTTTGCCTCTGCTTTCCTTGATCTCTGACAAATTACGGCAAACGCTGCTTTCAGAAAGCTCTAATCTTAAAATGCGTCACCTTGTGGTGTTGCATTTTAAAGATTACATCTATAAGAGTGGAAAATTTCATCACAGAGCGCCACAATCCAAACTATCTTTCTGTTTCCATGTTGGCTCGTCCTCCATCTATCATACAGCAGGGGTGTGACATCAGAGCGCCTCGCCATCCGTGGCCATGCTGTTCCATCCCAGGCCAAGGCTTGGACCAGGCAGACATGAGCCGCAGTTTTCATGCTGCCTACGAGCTATACTGGACGCTCTTGGCTCGGCGCGGCGATAAGTGCAGCTGCAGTCGACCGAGTCCACAGCAGGCTTCTGGTGGCTGTTTATTCAGTCGGAGTGGCCTACTAATGGCCTGCCACATGCACCCAGGACGAGCCAGACACGTCTCCGAAAATACTGATGCATCATGCACGGATCAAATGGGCTGTCAACTGTATTACATGTGCAGTCAATCTCTGAGTCCATAAAATGTCAGGAGATATTCAGATTGCTTATTTTGCTTCATGCCCCCGAGACGTTCCATTTACAACAATAAAAAATTACCAAAAGCAGCAAATATTTGCATTTGAAAAGCCAAAGAAAGCCTGTGTTTGGCTTTTTTTTTTGCATTGTAATGGACTTCAAAATAATCCAAACTGTTGACATTATCTAATTTGAGTAATCAGTTTCACATTTACCAAACATTCACATTCAAACAAGCACATTTAGTACATCTGCCTTTACTTTCAGATGACAACAAAAGTGCAACCACAAAGTCCTAAAAAAGTGTTGCCTTTAAGTCTTATATAAGTATTAGGCAATAAATGGGTTTATTGATTGTATTTCCAAGTAGTGCAAAAGAAAACGCTCCACGTAAGGAACTCCGGTGACATGTTTTTCTCATAATTAAATTCGATTACAGTGCAAACAGCCGGAGGAACACAAAAGAAAAGTATGACAAATACACCTTGTCTAACAAACCTAATACCAGCTCTCTGTTCTCCTGTCTGGAAACTTGTTTACCTTGAGCGAGCATAGCAACGCGGGATGTGTTTGCCTTGCTTTGGAGATGATGATGGTGGCATAACAGACTCCAAGGACAACAAACAGCCTGACAAAAGCAAGTTCAAAGGAGTTAATGAATAACTGCAGGTCAAACACCGCTGACATATGGGCTCGGACAGGGCAGCATGTTAGGGTTTTTTTTTGCCTGAGCTTGGACGCGGCCACCCGGTCCTGACTCCCTGCATGTGCTGTGCCGTGTTGACATACTTCCTTTGCTTCTACATGCTTTCATTAGGCTGTGAGTGGTCATTAATCACAGTTGGACAAGCCTCGGTGCAACAAAGCGAGAGAGCTAATGATGGTTTATAGCAAGAAGAACAACGTGTACATGCAGATTTACAAAGGATTTAGAAGCACATAAACAGATTCAGACACAGATACACGCTCAGCAGAAAGTGCACAGAGATACAGTAAATGTACTATATTAGTTTTGCTTTAGAGAGCCCATAGTATGCAAACTTACTGCTTTATTTCCACCGTATTTCTGGGAACTATGAGAACATTTTGACGTGCTTTATTGCTCAGAAAACTGTATTTTTTTCATGTTGTACAAGGAGGCAGCACCACATCCCACTATCTGTAATTATTTAGCTTATTTTTCTTTAAATCTTTGAACTTCAAGCAGTTGCTGAGCGTTTTATTTATTTGCTCCTGTCACATTTATCCTCACTGCGGGCTCAATTTTCAATGCAAAATAAAGTCCTGTACCCTTTTTGGAAAGATCACACCCATGGCTAGAAATAAAAAGAACTCCAAAGTGTCTCCTGTGTGGTAAAACAGAGCTGCAGTGCCATTAATCGTAAAAAATGTAAAAATACCTACATTTTTTTGATTATTCATTGTACAAACATTGACAAAAACTGTAACCAGCATGTACAACTTTTTTGAAAGTGCGCACAGGCCTTACGAATACTTAAAAAAGGAGGTGACTCCACATGTTGTAGATTTTTTAATACTTAAATGTGTTTTTTTCCCTTGTGTTCTATCCACTATGTGTAAACACTGCCTGCAGTTCCGCCCAATTAAGCCAAAGAGTCCTTGAATTTTTGTCACATGTCTGTCAATTACAGCTGAGTCACTAATGGTTTCCTGGCTGCACTGAGGAGCCCAGAATTTTTCATTTTTTAAAGAATCTTTTTAGAGAAAAGTGTTTGTTTTTGGCAATTTTTAAAACAAGACACGGAGAATAAAGTGATGCTGATGAAATATCGCAAATGTAAGCTTGCCAGGTTTCCCGATGGAACAGCAAAGCACAGGTTAGAAGTTCATGGAGTGTTGGGAAGTTGAAAATCTAATGCTTCTTACTGTTTTTATAGTTTGCGGCTCTGATAAATTGTGTAATTTTGGTATTTAAAAAAAAAAAAAATGACAGCATGTTCTCAATCCAACTGGCAGGTTTTTGGTTTCGGAGGGTTAATGACTGACTGTCCCGAGAAGCCCAGTCTGCTCCGATTGGTCAGCCAGCCCAGTGAAACCAAACCAGCGTTGGGTATGCATCCATAACTCCACACCTATGATTGAAGGTAGAGAGAACTAATCCTGGCAGATGTGGCTCAAGCGAGGAAATAATGGTGTTCTGCGAGGCAACATCTCATCCTTTGTTTGAGGATGTGCCAAACTATCCATTAGCACATTATGAAAATGTGCTACACGAGGAAGAACATGGACTGCAAATGGGGTGTTTCGTTCAGGTACGAGCAACATTTTCTGTGGGACAGAATGACTCCCTTTGGCATCGACTTTCTACTTGCAGAAAAACGCTACAACACACTAAAGGAAAGGGGGGAAAACCCCAAAAGCATAACATGGGCTTTCTAATGACATAATCGCATATGCAGTGATGAAATGGGGAAAATGCATGTCAACGGAAAGATAATATCTATGACAGAGACTCAAGCAGAATGACTGAAATGACAGGTTCAGATTTGACTCTCCTTGGAGAGACGACGAAATCCATCATCCTGCGAGACGTAACCAGTCACGACACGAGTGAGACTAAAACCTACTTTTCCTGGCCAACTGGAAAAGCAGCAAGATGTTACCGAGCCCGATGAAGCTTATTTTGAAGAGCTCGGGTATGACTTCTACGTGCGCTAAAACTTTTTTTGGGAGAGAATATAACACAAGCTCGTCGGTGCATCTCCAAGAACGAGGTCTGACACAACACACCATTTCAGTTTCAGACTGTGTGTCAGTCAGCTTGACGTGAGCCAAACTTTTTATGTGCCAAACATGATGTAGTAGGGTTTTTCTTTTTTCGTAACTACTACACCCTTGTCCAACGCATTACTTAATGTTAAATTGTCAATTAAACTTTTATCCTCCGCTGCTAGAGAAAGCCACAAATCTTCAGCTCCATCTTTTATTCATCTGGCCTAGTTTGTAAGATACATAAAAAAAAAACTTGCGACATGCAGCACCTCTAAGCTGTCCGTCCATCACTCAGGCCGTATTATTTAACAGGCTGCAGTAACGTCTTAATATCCGCTGATTGGATGACCTCGTTTTTAAGGCGCGGTGCTACCGTAGGGTCACCTTCGATGGATGGGTGTTTGTGTGAAGTGTTCCTCTGAAATGGAACAGAACTACAAAGACAAAAGGTAGGAGAGAATCCAGAAGAAAAGAAAAAAAAAACAATCCCACACTGGGTTTCGGAGCCACACCACATCAATTCAGAGCAAAAGAAATCTGCTTCAAAGCTGATACCTCACAGCTCATTTACCTCCACGCTCATTTTTCATTTCAAGGAATCCGTGACAGTCAGCGATGCGCAGGCACGATACTTTCACCCACAGATGGACACCCTTTGGCACTGAAGGCATCAAAATGTAGTGTTCATTTTACCTTTTCCAAACATTTAATGACATCCAGCTGTCAAGCACGCCGTCGTAATTTGAAATGACTCTCCTCCGATTCAGCGAAGCCCTAACACTGATCCCGAAAAATGTGTACACAGTCATGTAAGAACCTTGCGGCACCGCTTTGAGCGTTTTGTGTGGAAAGATTTTCAGTCTGCTAAACCTTAAAACACATTCACAACTGCGCGGGGTAGAGTCTCTAAAAAAAAAAAAAAAAAGACGGAGAAGTTTGTTCAAACTTATTGGCACTGTAGGCCACAGGAAACGGAGAAGTTCACATTCCCATTTGGAATCCACCCGAAAACCCCATATCCATCCTTTATATTCTCCAGCCATTAAAAATCAGACTGGGAAATAAAATCCAGAAGCATTTCTGAAGAGGAATTTGAGAGTGTAGCTAAAAAAAAAAAAAGCTCCATTTTACTGTTTTTTCTCCCTCCTGAAACAGGAAAATAAAATCTTTATCATGCTTTAAACAGAAAAACACTTGAGCCCAGCATCACAGGAGGGCGGTTAGGACCTCGGGGAGCTTCTGTCACCTTTCAACCTGTATAAAATGGCCAAAGAAACAATAAAAACCTGTCTACTGTTCGCGTATAAAACATCGGTCAAAGATAAGTATGTGGACATATTTCTTAGGGCTCGGTGCGTTTTGGATATCAGATGAAGTTTTCAATCACAAAGCAGTAAAATAAACTTATTCTCCAGGACAAAAGCATAAAATCGGTACTACTTTCTGGCGCTGTCATTTGCGGTAAACCAGGCACTCCAAAAAGGTTAAAGCAGAATCCATGAATTGTCTGCAAATACCATTTACCTCATGGCTATATAGCACATTAGTTAAAAGTCTCCAATGGGACAGATCAAAAGAAATCCTTAAACATAACGGCTCATGCTAAGTGCAAGGTGCATTAAATTCTCGTTTTTTCTCATGAGTTACAGTTACAGTGTAGTGTGTGTGTGTGTGTGTGTGTGTGTGTGTGTGTATGTGTTTTCAGAGGTGAGTGTGTAGGAAGAAAACGGGCTCTTTGGACACTCTTCATGGCTGTGACATTTCTCCCTCTAAAGCCATGCGTCGTATTTTACCGGCACCGCTAAAACCTGCGCTGTAACTCAAAAAGACGATCCAAATGCATCACATCCAGGCCACCCAGCAGAAATACCCCCCTTTAACGATGGAAATGGAAGAAAGGAACAGGGACCATCAAACTGCCGTTGGTTTTTCAGAGCATGCAGCGCCTTTGATACAGGCCAGTCGACTGGAGCGCCGACTGAAAGATCCCGTGTTTGCTCTGAGGAGAAAATAATGCAAACCAGCCTCGGAGAGGAGGGCGGGACGGGAGTTCACATGAGCACATGGACATCTGCCACCGAGGAGAGAGCTGTCCGGGCCTCGCCGTGATGAAGACGTGGAGATGGGGAATCTGGGAAGCGTCAGTGATGACGAGCAGCCATGGGAGAAGATGCCACGCAATTCATCTCCATTAACTCCTGTTCACATCTCCTTTGAACTGGATGGAACATGTGCATGTGTTATTCAAACACCACAAGTCTGTACGTACAGTCTCTACTGTGACTGTTAGCAGCCATCTTACTTTAATTTGAACATGAATGCATCATCAAGACCAAAATCATATTACTGAATTGTTTTTGTTAGTAAGCATTGCCCATTACATTATTGAATATAAACTGTCATTTCTATGGCTATAAAAACATAATAAATGTTTTCTTTTTAGTATATTTATTGTTGCAAGGGCCTGCTCGGAGGGAATCTGTGGATTTATTGGGATTTCTATGAATAATTTTGTAAAATTCTAAATCAGAATTTTTAAATTAGTCAGGAAGTGTGGTACTTTATGTTTTAAACCTTCATGTTTACATGAGTCAGGCCAATTTATATAATAAATAATACTGTAGGGTGGATCTTAACCTCAATTTACATCAGTTGAAGAATTTATGTTGTTTTAAATGTCTTTAAGAAAAATAAAGTGACTTAAAAAGGGTTAAAATATATAATACTGAATGGCAGTCAAACAGTTAATTAACAGAAAATTGTTTAATGATTGATTATTGAAGGCAAAAGTCCCAATATTCACTTGTTCCATCCATGCAAATTGCTTTAATTTATGCTTTTCTGTGATTTATATTGCCAAATTACTGTAATTACATTTGATTTTTTTCTGAAATTAAAATAACAAAAGTAAGTAAGAAAATGTGTGGAGGTTTTCTCCCTTTTTTAATTTTTTGTTTTTTACTTATTTTTTACTTATTTCTTTGAGAAGGGGTTTGGTTGACAACAAGCAAAAAAAAGATATTTTGGGAACAATGTTACTGAGAAATAATATTATTCCCTGTAGATATTATTGGGAAATTGAGAGTTCATTGTTAAAATCATGAATTGATTACCTTGGAAATAATGCGTAAAATAACTGTTGACAGTAACTGTTAGTTGTAGCCAGTTATGTTATGACAAATGCATAATTTCAGTCTTTAGCCGTCGCCTGCTATCTAGGAATGTGAGCTTATCCAAATCCCCTCAGAGCAGAACTCAATGGAACATCTAAAATGCTCTCTAATGCGTCTGAACTGTATCTGCGGCCAGGATGATGATGATGATGATGATGATGATGATGTGTTAGTTGGATCTGAAGTAAGGGTGAGTGATGGTCCCTGTGAACCATAATGACTCCTTTTTCCCTCCGGATCCACTGAACGGGAGCCTAATGATCTCGGAGACCAGATGAGACACATCATGCCCGGGCCTCCTGTGCTGAATCACACAAACACACCAGAGAAACGCCCTATCAGAAGCATGTGCACTAGAAAACAACAGAATGGCAAGTTGTACAGCTTCAATAATGTATGCTCGACTATCTAGCAACCACTGGTGCCTTATTATAGCTGCAATCGTCAGCATCAGTGGTGAGTAGAGGTGCAAGTTAGAAAGAGGGTAGATTATTAGGGCTCCAGTGGGCAGACAAGTGCCCCAAACTCCAGACATTCAACGTCAGACTGCTCATCCGCTCCCCAGGATGTCACTCCATTCATCATCCCACTGCACGCCACTCAGCTCCGCTTAGCTGCATTCTTCAGTTACAATCAGGCTTTCATACTTGTCCGCTGATGACTAAGCCAGACACCAGAACTGACAGTAGCTCACTCAGCCGGCTCTCTGTAGCTGTGGATTCGAGGGGACTGATACCCAGCGAGCATCTGCCAGCCCGTGCATGTAAAACTATACCTACAGAGAGAGATCATGTGAATGAATTATGTCTCATAATCTGTGCGTTATCTGTGAATCTAAAATTACTGTTGGCAAGTTTGAATAACACAATAGCCTGGATGTGTGCAGGAACATCCTTTGTCTGCTTGGCACAGAAAAAGGAAAATAAAGGTATCCTACAGGTTAGAGAAGGACGTAAATAAAAGTTGGATTGATTCCCTGCTGAGAAAATCTCAAAGGATAAAGTGAACAAAAAAGACACTTTGAAATTCCACATGTGAGATGGACGTCTAGTCAGCCCTGGGGGTGTATTTAGCCCATATAACTCTCAGCGGTGAGCTCACAATGCCTGAATAGTTTGAGGAGGGGTGCGGCTGTTGGTTCTTAGTCACATTTTCTACTGAAAGTATTTGTATTTGACAAGTAACTTAGTATGCTGTTGCAATACATGACAACTGAACAATTGGTACTTGAGAAAAAATCAGATGTGTTTTACACCCATCCATCCACCCTGACCTCCACTCAAAAGACATTGTCCGTCATCCAAGTATTTTCTGCTGTTTGTAGTGGTTCAGGTTATGTAGGCAGCAGGTTAAAGTCCAGTTAAGTCTCTAGTCATTAAATAAACTCATACAAACTTATCTGTGTATCAAAGTTACCACACGGATCAGCCACAGCATCATGACCGCTAACAGGTGAAGTGAATAACATTGATCATATTGGTACTATGTGGTATTTGGCTGGAAAACGTTGGATTTTGACAGCCGTGTTGATGAGACTTAGACACCCAAATAAACATTGTCCCACAACAAGCGCACTCCCTCATACAAATTGAAATCCCAAATGTCACTGGCCTACCCCCGCAGGAAAATGCACCCCACCACATGGAAAACACATCAAAAAATGAGGAACATGTTGAGGAACATGACAATGGCCCAAGACGTTGATTTGACCTCCAAACTTCCTACACCCCATTGTGATCAAGCATCAACAGGATGTGGTGGAACAAGTTTGATTGACAGAGGCCCCACTGCACAAGCCAGAGTACCCAAAGGATCCAGTGCCAGCAACCAGACCCCATAGGACACCCTGAGAGGTCCTCTTGTCCATGCCCAATGGTTCAGAGCATTTTTGACCACATAAGAGGGACCAATACAATATTAATCAGGTGGTCATAATGTTGTGCCTGATTGGTGTATTCCTTTCCTTACAATGGCTTAGATGTAACTCTACGCCATTGTTTCCTCTAAAATGTGCAGTTCTGCTGTTTGCTGCAGCTCAAACACACCAGCTCACCTACAGCTCCACTCAAACACAGTAAAACTACACTACATGACACAGTGACAAGTTGTAATGTTGCAAATCAGCCGTACATGTTTAAACTGGAAACCAGTTCGTAAGAAGTATAACGATACCCCCAACCTGCACGATGACAGGATTGGTTCCTTAGGTTTGTGATGTATGAAATCCCACAAATCTAAACCCACATGTTTGAGGTTGTCATTAGCACAATGTAATACCACTAAGCGATGGTGTTGACTTCTGGTCTTGCTCATGATGTATCTCCTGGCATTTAAAAACATGGATATGGACATGTTAACATTGTCATTATTGTTAATCAATAGACGTCCTTCTTTCTCAAGTTTTAGTAGCACGTTTCGATATAATCGTCTAGAAAATTAGAAATAATCTAAAAGAAATTTACTAAAAGACAACAAAAATTTAGCTTTTTTCCACTGACTGCTTGTGAGCTGTGTAGAACTGTTAGAAAGTGGCAGTATAGGCAATGTTACAAATATGGAAACTAGTTGTTTGCCAGCCACTTAAAACCTTTGGACAGGAAGAAGAAACAAACAAAAACTTCGGCCATCTACGGGAAAAAAGTGGACAGATGTCTTCAGGAATCGAGAAAGTTCACGTCAGCTCACATCAGCTGGTATCGGCCATGTTTAATGTTGCCTGGAAGATGGAGACAATGAAAGAAGCAAAAATGAACAGCTGATCAGGCATGTTAGAAGTTAACTACGACAGAATTTACTTGAAAAAGGTGTGAAAAAGTCAAATTCCACCTCAAGGAAGTGTAAAAATGCTATTTGGGGAAGTTTTTCTAATGTAATACTTCAAACTGCACCAATGTACAATGTACAACATGACTTACTATGCAATGTACAGTAAAGTTCACTGTGTACTCTACGGTTACAGGCTGAGAGGTCATTCTGGCTGAGATGCAGAGAAGTAGGGAAGAAAACCAGATAAGTTCTTCTTTTGTTCGTTGACAGTAATGATGATGTAATTCGATGTTGAAAGTGCCAAGAACACAGAGTATAGGCGGACGACACAGAAAACACTGTCAGATTCTGTAAGACATTTAACATGCCTCCAAGTGATTAATATACAGTATGAAGGTGAAAATAAGCAGCGCTACTTTAATAACTACAACTGATCTGAAACACACTCAACCCTGTTAGCTGTAAAACAGAAAACCCAAAAGCCTCCTATGGATAAATCACTTTAAAAATATGTCGTTCGAAATTACTGTAAAAGCATTTTAATGATGGTCTATGTAAGAAAATCCTTTGATGAAATACCTGCTGTGGTTCCTGCCTTTCTCACACAGTAAAAGGAGAAGGTAGCTGAATCCCCTACCTGTCATATTCTGAGTCCTCAAAGCTCTTCGAATGTGTTTCTCAGAAGGTGATTCAAAGTTACAGAGCCGGCGAGCCTCCCGCAGACAAACCCAAACAAGAAGAAGATTTACCGATACCCCATAGCTCGGGTGAAGTTTCACATGAGGGAGAGAATAAAGAGCCTGGAGTGGAGATTATTTCTCTCAACACTGATCAAAAAGATTAGAGGAAAAGGTCTGGGTTTTGAAGTCATACACACTCAGGCTGCTTTCCTCGGCTCCGGCTCGACATGACAGCCTTCGGAAAAACACCAAAAAGCAAACCAATGTAAGTTCTGACATTTCCTATCAGGAGGTTTAATCCATTGATTCTTTCGGAAAACGGGGATTTAGTTTAGTGGTAGAAAGTAACAAAGTACTTTATTTCCTCAAGCACTTTCCATTTTATTGCTACTTATTCCACTCCACAGTGAAATGTCGTACCTTCTGCTCAACCACATTAATCTGATAGCTTTAGTTTTACACAATAGATAATATTTCTCGCTTTTTAAAAAACAGCAAACTGAGTTCAAAGAGGTCGTTTCCGATCTTTTTGGCTCGGAAGTTGTGCAGCCGGAGTCACATTTCAGATGTCTGACATGTTAACAAATACTTCTCACATGGTTTTGTTTCGATAGAGGTTCTAATGATCCAATATATCACCAAAAATCAAAGAGAAAAAGTCCAAAAACTGAAAGCAGATTTGTGTATCGCAACTTTGTTTCTTCCTCTTTTCTCCCCCATTCATCATCGGATGACTCTTAAGATGTATCTGCTCTTCCTGTATATGTAACCGTAGACTGATGAGCCTCAACATTAAACCCAATGACAAGTCAAATGTCTATTATTGATCATCACATCACAACGCAATGTTCTGCTGGGAAACCTTGGGTTGTAGCATTCACATGGATGCTACTTTTACATGCTTTTTGTTGCAGTCCAACCACATTTATGGAAACAGCACTACAAAAGCAGGCCAGTGCACCCAGTCACAAAGCAAAAACTGCTCAGGAATGGGCTGAGAAACATGACCAAGAGCCTAAGGAACTGACCAGGGATCCAAACTCCTTAGATCTCAACCCAAATCTACGGAGGCCCCACCAGGCAATCGACTGGACTCAGAGGATCCATGGGCAACGTCCCAATGCCAGACATGACAGGACACTCCATGGTTCAGTGGGTCAGAGCTGTTTTGGCAGCATTAAGGGGAACATACACAATATTAGGCAGGTGGTTTATATCAGGTTATATAAAGTGGCTCAAACTAGCTCCAGCAGCAGCAGCTACAACAGTCACATTCTACTGACACACTGATACTTCAGTATTAATAACCTAATTATGTCATACATATAACAAGGGACAAAACCAATACTTTTACTTTATTACTTTTAATTTATTGGTGGATTAGATGGTTCTAAGTTTGACTCCTGGCTAGTTCGAAAAAAACGTTAACTCCCATATGCTACATTTCCAATATCAACTGTGAAATAAAACCCAATAAACCCCACTGTCCTGAGCCCACCAGGACCAAAGCACCCCACTTATATGCTTATTATTATCTCTATTGTTATACTGTATTTAGACTTTTTAATACTCTTTTATTGTAATTACCAGCACAATTTTGCACCTTTTTACTTCTACCAGCATGATTTGCATGTTACTTTGCATGGTATTTTGCAATAGACTTAGCTATTGGATACTTTGAATTTCCCCAAGGAGATGAATAAAGCATCTATCTATCTGTCTTGAATGTTTTATAAGGGCCTTCTATTTCTAATGGAGTACTTTTACATTGCTGTAGTGATATTTTAGCTGTAATGAAATGTCTGAATACTTCTTTCACCACTGCTTCACTCACACAAAAGGGACATTTTCTAGTAGCACTCCACTCAAGATAGATGGATTTATTATCTGCACTCATGATAGAATTTGGAACTAATTGTGGAAAAAAAAACATTCAAAAGGAGACCAGAGTAGGTCAACAGCTCCACAGGATCCCCAAAGGAATTTGCTTTGCATGGCAAGATTTTCCTCCGAGTCTTATTTACCCAACATTATTCATATGTAGGACCTCAGTAGTTGGGAGGTGTATAAAGAGAGATGGGTATGAGGTGAAAAACAACAGATGAAATTGCCGAGGGAAATCATTACCAGCTTTGTCTTTAGATTTTAAAAAAAAAGGAAATCCAGAGTCGAATTCCTAGACGGAAAACTTTGCTAAAGGGGCTGTTTTGTAATTAAAGAATTTGCAGGATGTGTTTCAAAGACAATAAAAAAGAAAATACATTCAAATCTAAAGCTTATAGCTTTACACCTACTCATAATGAAAATGATACCCACACTGATACAAATCTTTTTCGGGCAAGAAGTATAAGAAAATCAAATGTGATATTTTTTTGGTGGACATAAACACATAACATTAGCGAACACTTTTAATTTCCATTAAAATGTAGCTGCAAATGGGCTGGAACCAAGATACTAAAGGGCATCATTCAGAGCATATTTAAGTACACACAAATACAGCAAATATAAAATACCGTTCAGATAAAAACAACAACAAACAAAAAAAAACCCTGTAAATATTTTCCCCTAGACCCATTCTCAGCTATAGTTACCAACAATTAACATTAAATTAGGTTGTAAATGTTATGGAAGCGCACTACTATAAAATTAACATGTTTTATGTTGTGAAATGGTTATCAATGGCTCATCTTTATGTACAAATTTATTGCACTCTTTACTTAAAGCCTGGACTGCCACAATTTTTCAGCACATTCGATCATTTCAATGCAAAATAATGTGGCGACATCAATATTTCAAACAAATGCACGACCTTCTCCTCTTTTTCCTTCTATTCAATGTCCTTTTTTTCTTCCATTACATTTCACAACTGCTGCATCATGATGTCACATGATATCATGCGATTGCATATAAATATTACGCCACTTCAGGCACATTTCGTGTGTCACATCTACATATTTTAAGCTTTTCAGGTGTCATATTACAGCAATACAACTACATGTGAAATGCTTACAGTGTAGGGTAAAGGTCATGGGAAAGAGGGTCGTTTGTTGGAACTATATGGCATGCAATGGAACGCCAAGTGCAAAAAATGTGTCCTACTAACACAAAAAGTCACATCTTTTCATGATACCAAGCTACTTGACATCAGTCCTTTTTGGTTCCCATCATCGGTTACCTGAAGTCAGTGCTACAGATTTAGGAAAATGGCGGCTGCAGCAGAGTCTAATTCGGTTCAGTGTAAAAGTTTCCAAAGAGCCAAGCCTTCAAAAATACTTGAACTTGAACAAAATCTTTCATCCTTGTACCTGCTAAGACACATAAAGTCGTGAAACTAACAATTGCTTCATTGTCGACTAATCTGTCCGCTGTTTTGACCATTGATAAAGTTTCTTGGTCTATAAATCGTCAGAAAATGGTGAAAAGGATGCCGACCAGTGTTTCCTAAAGCCCAAGATGGTGTCCTTAAATGTCTTTTTTGTCCACAACCCAAACATATGTAGATCACTGTCACAGAGAAGGAAAGAAACCAGAAAATTTCATATTTAAGAAGCTGGAGACTTTATGTTTCTTGTGGTTGCAGCTCTAGTTACCGTAGAAGTTGAATTTAATAAGCGTTTGAGAAAATGTTTAGGCTAGAATCTGGGCGTATTCCACTTTGTTTGACAGTGCCAGTGTGTGTGTTCATGTGCATTGGCCTTGTGAGGATATTGTTTTTATTAATCAGTAAAATAGTCGATAGAATAATTGATGGAAAAATACTCAACACTGCCAGCTGTACTTAAAGCAGTCTTGTGCTTCTGTCTCTGCAAGTTAAGGGAGGACATTATTTATTTCAACAGATTGAACTCCAATCAAAACCTCTTTGAACTGAATGGAAAGAGAACTCTGGATGGCCTATTCAAAAGAGGGATGGTACATGTGACTGTGGACAATGTTAGCGAAGGTTCACTGAGCGAGTCCATGGCAGGTGGAAACAGTGGAAAGCACTTAGCCTCCATCATCATACCGATGTGCCGGTGCAGCAGCTGTTGACATCCCAGCTTAAACACACATAACAGCGGTAGAACAGCCTTCCAAATGCAACTTTATCCTGTTATAGAGACACAATACATCTCAGATCAAACACGTGCTGCTATTTCGGCTCGTTTCCTTCTCCTATACGGTGAATCACGTCTTCCACTTCACTGGCCTGTCCACAAATACCCAAACGTCTCACTTCTTTTTCTCGTCACCATTCTCATCTTTCTCTTTGCTTCCACTTGTCTGGCACTGGGACAAAGGTATCTGGCTCTGATTCCAGATGTCAAAAAAAGTGGATAAATGCTTTGTGAAAGTGATGGTAACCCTATGACAACTTCTAATATGATGATTTATCGCAGCCAAACATATGTATATGGGTGTACAGGCATGTGCTAGTGGCCTGGGTTGGGAGTCTGTCAGATCTACTTACTGTATCCATTTCATGATGAAAAAAAGATCCATACCTTATCATTTGCACTGGTTTTAATGGTGTGCACATGGGTGCACGGAGGAAATACCTCGTCTGAAAGTATCCACAACAACTCTAGACAAAATCACTATCAATCACTTGAGGAAAATCCCCAAATATCTGTGGGTTTTGGCTGCTCCCGGCCTACAGGAACCCCAAAAATCATAATAGACACATTCATTTTTGTTTTGGCAGACACGCCAGCCAATCTTGAGATCTCCATTCATTCTCTCTAAGAATCCCCGCCACTCTTCTACGCAGTTTATGAGAAGCAGCTCCCAAATGATAGGGAGAATCTGGAATTTAGCTACTGTGGATTGATTACGTGTTTGCAGTATTTTATTTGGTATTTCAGACGTAGGGAAAATCTGATTTTTAGACTTAGGAAGATGCAGGGTGGGCTTGGAGCCTCTGTCAGACAGAAATGAAACAACAACATTGGAAATAATTCCAAAATAACCGCAATGACTTAATACATCACAAACAAGGAAACAAGCCACTCCAAGGCCTACAACGCCTGTCAAGACTCTTCTTATTTAGAGCCGTTTCTGCATAGTTCACAAAAACAACAACAAACCATGGAAACCAAACAGGGTAGAAATGTCTGTTTCATCCTCGTATTTAACCTGAAATCACAGCATCCTTTTTTTCTGTAGTGAACGTCTTCATTTTGTGGAAAAATGTCTCTCACTTTTGTGCATCTTCTGCTATGTCAGTCCATTGTTTCAAACCGGGATGCTCTTTTATATACTAGTATTAGTTACCACTTCTCTGCAGGAAACCTTTAGAAATGTACAGATATACTAGGTACTTTAAATATGGCTTTCTGTTTGAATCCAAGACTTGATATCTTAATGTCCTACAGGATTTTAGATAGGTTCATGTGACCAGAAGATGTGGTAATAATTAGCATTTCTGTGTCTGCTAATGAGTAAAGATCTGTTTATATTAAATATGACATGTCTCAAAAACTAATTTCATTACAAGCAAATTCCTTCTCTGAGTTTGTTGACGTGTGCTGCCAGATCATACCCAGACTCCTTGGTCCAGCTGACCTTTCCTCTCTTCCTGTTCAGTCCTGGAGCCACCAGCTCCTGCGTGGGCTTATCAGGCCGATAAGAACCTCTGCCTCCTTTTCCTGGCAGCTCTGGAGCTCTCGGGCCCTCGGGGCTCTGGAGAGGATAAAGGCTGTCTCTCAGGGCTTATCTCCTTCTTCACCCAGCGGTACAGAGCAACAGCCAAGGCCAGCCAGGTGGGCATCCCCGTGAGGCATGTCAGCACCATGCCAACCCAAACCACATCCCTCAGTCGCTGGCCCCGGGCGCCTCGCCTCCTTCCTTCTTCCATCACTATCTACTCTTGGCAGCCAGGGTCAGCTCACAACATGCAGCGGATATTAGTGATATGTGGGAGGCTGCTGGCAAGAAGTGTTTCCTCCTAACCAATGCCTCTTTGTCCACTTTAATTAATGTAAGTAGCTACATACGCTTAATTTTTTAACTTACAGTTTTATTTTCTATCACCATCTCAACACAGTGGATCTAAAAGGAGTTTCATATGCAGTGTTAACAGCAATGATGACGGCTTTCAAACATATTTTTAGCCGTTTTTTATTAGATCTGCTACATCTTCTACCTTAAATGGTAGCAATTTTAGCAGCTGACTAATCAGTTTGAGGGATTTTTAAAAAAAGAAATTATGTAAAAAATTCTGTTTCCAGCTTTTTCAATTTTAATATTTCTAAAAAAATATCCACTTTCCCCGACTATGATAGTGAACCTGTGGACAAAACAAGACTTTGAGGACATCATCTTGGCCTCTGGGAAACACTGATGGACATTTTTTCACATTTTATAGGTGAAAAAACAAAAACAGAAGAACAATCTGCAGATCAATCGACAATAGAAAAATTAGCGTTAGTTGCAAAGGAATGTGTAATTAACATGCAAATCATGCTGCTAGTAATTAGTAGTAGTAGTTAAAAAGGTGCCGATAATGCCCGTATTAACAAAAAGGTGCAAAATTGCTGGTAAGATAAATAAAATGAATAACAGCTCTTTATGCAGTGACTGGTTCCAAAGAAAAGCAGGACTTTATTTTCCATTTCAAATAATACAGCAAATCTACCTGAATGGATTTGAGTGAACTAACGCTTCGTGCTTCTACATTATACCTGTATTCTACATAAAGGTCTCTCATCTTGTCTCTGCCATACCTGTAAAGTAATCTATTGTACCTTTAACTGAGTGGCTCCTTTATTTCTGATGTGCATTTACTGCCGTCTTTGCACTTTGACTCTAATTCCTCATCTAAATGAAATTACTGATAAACTTTCAGGTGAAGCTCAACAAAAGTGCGGCGCAGCAATAACCAGTAGACATGCATTGTTCCTCCGAAGTAGACGGAGGTATAGTGAGTTCACTGTCACTGCACACTCAGCAAACTTCACTTTAAGGCTGAACCTGCGTTACTTTTTTAGCTTGTGGGCGACTCCTCGATCTTCCTTAATTCAGTGGAAGCATTCCCTGAAAGCCGAGCCCTAATCAGATAAAGTGCTGAATATTTAATTTTGCGGCACGGTGAATGTTTACACGTGCCTTAACACTGATTGGCCCCCTGGAGTGACTATTTGTGATCAGGAATGAAAGAGGTTCATTAGCGATCAGAACCAATTGTTAGTCTTTAGGGCACAAGATGTTTTTTTGCAGCCATGTCGACTCAGCACATCACCAAAAGGTAACCATGGGGAGCGGATTCATAAAATATGAAATGTATGTTTTTAGTTTCCTGAAAGAGACTGAGAGCTCTTGTATCAAAGAGAGATTTAATGTAAAACAGACCCGAGCACATCAGGGAGTATATATTTCCCCAACTTCAGCTGCAAAAATACCAACATTTTTAATTCAGAATTTGTAGTTAACCGGCGAAAAGCATGTATATGTGTGAGTATGTGAGTCTGAATGCCTAAAATACTTGCCGTTTCCTCACAAACAGCTGTCTAATACTCATCCTACAAATTAAAAGCACATTGTTTGAAGATAATGTCTACACCTGATTATATATCCATTAGAATTTTGCATGGATTTTGCATGTAAACCATATTCTTCTCACTGCTACAGCTGCAACTCAGGATGACTTTCATCAGCAGTTAATTTTCTAGATAATAGATTATTTTCTAGCTATTAATTGTTGGTAATTACATGAAAAAATTATAAGATTTCCTTATAGGGTGTTTTTGTGTGTCTTATCAGCAGTGCAAAAACAGAAGAATTCAGTTAGTAATAATAGAAAACCCAAGAACATCTGCAAATTCTTATATTTGAAAAGCTAGAACCAGTGAACTGTTTTGCAATGTTTGCAGAAAAATATGTTAATTATCAAATTATATTTTCTGCAGCCGTCTAACTCTCTGAAACCCAAAACCTGCATACGGGTTTGAAAGTTGTTATCTTTTAAAAAAAATGGACAAAATGTCACCATTTATCAGATCTTGAAACTGGAAAAACTGGAAAAAAAATCAATGGATTTTACACTTTCCAGTGATCCTTGAACTAATCACATATGAGTTCTATTGGGAAAATCAACCAATTCTTAAGCCTAAAATTGTATCATTTTATGAATTTAATTTTACTTGTCGGGCTGCATGGTTGCTCGGTTGTTACCACCGTCTCCGGTTCGCGTCCCGAACTGGCATCTTTCTGTTTAGAGTTTGCATGTTCTCCTTGTGCAGCCTCTGGCTTCCTCCCACACAACATACTCAAAAAAAACATAAACATGCTAAGCTTAATTGGTGATTCTAAATTGTCCTTAGGTGTGAATTAGAGTGTGCTTTGCTGTCTGTCTCCATGTGTAGCCCTGTGATAGACTGGCAACCTGTCCAGGGTGTCCCCTGAGTCGGCTGGGATAGGCTCCAGCCCCCCCGTGACCCTATAGAGGATTAAGTGGTGTATAGATAATGGATGGATGTAGGATTTTACACATCTCATGTAAAAATTTGCCAAGAATGAATCCTTTGCAATAACCAGATTCTGTAAAAACCAAAAATTCTGCACACCTCAACTGAAAACTCGTGAGTAACTCAGCTGTGGCAAACTGTCAATTAACAAAAATTCCATTGGGTTGAACTCGGCTGAGCTGCAGGCAGTGTTTACACAGAGCAGACAGGAGACGTATGAAAACAAGTAAAAACAACAAAAAAAGTCATAAAATGTCTATAATATGTAGGGTTTTTTCCAACGTTGGTAACATCTCTACACACATGTTGAATGTGTTGATTCCAGGGTTGTTGTTTTTTTTTTTCAATCTTTGCAAAACAAATATTTTTTAAATGCAACTTTTCTTATTTTGGGTTTTTTTTCCAGACATCTTTTACTTCTTCAGGTTGTGCTGTTTCTAAAGAGGTGCATGATTTTATATTACAGCGAAAAATGAACCCACAGTAAGTAAAAATGTGACAGGAGCAAAGAAAACACCAAGAACCTTCTTGAGGTTGAGAGGGTTGATTAACTACTCTTTTCTACTACTATTGTACTGACCTGTCCATTTTTCACTCCCTCTGTTTGCTACTTTACTTTAACTTTTTCCAGTACCCATTATCGGAAAGAAGGCATGGACTTAAGTTGATCAGATGTTTCTTGGAAAATCTTGGAAAATTACCTCATTCATGGAGTTCCATCACATATCTGCTCATCACACCGGCAGTCTCTTTCCCCCCTATATATAAATACATAGAGCATGCCAAGCACATAAAGCTGCACATGTAAGCACGCACAGTGGCCGTTACATAACTCGCCGTGTCAGTGCAGCTGTATACTTACAGTGTGCCACTAAACATAAAATGCAGTCGGGCAGAAAGCGGTCCTGCCGCCGCTTCGACCTGTGTTTACTTTGCTGCCGATCACATTCCCACTCTGTGGTCGAACAGAAACCACGTAAACCCGAGAAGCAGCTCAGGAGACATAATAGATCACAATGAAGCGGCCTGCTAGTTAAGGCCGGCAACGTGTGTAAAGCAAACTTGTGTTCGTGAGCTATAAATACACATAAATTGATTTGGTTTGATTTACTTCAAGTTAAACACACATACAAGTTGGAAAGTGTGCGTATCTAAGCTGGGAATAAAGCAATAAAACATACTTATTTTCAGTATTTCCATTGTAAACCTTGAAAACATTGCGCTCACTGCCAAGGCGATGGGAGCCACTTACAGTAGAGTTTCATGGTTATACTTATATGGAAGCGGAGTTCAAAACGAACGGCTGCTTTCTCTGCATCGTGACCCTTTGGTTGTTTGTTTATCACAAGTGCTGCCAGGCTGCGTACATGCATCTGACCAGCGAACTCGCAAACAACCAGAGGTAAAAGGACATTTTTATGGTTTTGCATTTTTGAGCCATCACGAAAAACAAAACAAAAAAAAAAAAGACTGGTATTCAATGGAATTTTTACGACGAGCCCGCAGAATAGCTCCAGTACAGTAACCATCGGAAAAACAACAGCATTATTGTGCCGGGACGCGACCGCAGAGAGGATTTAATCACATAAGAACTTCATCTTCTGTCCCTTGTTGCTGGTGAACACCCTTTTTGACATTCTCTGCTTTCCTCTACGGCCTTAAACTGACCAAAAGCGAGCTCTGGAAGCTTTATGGGTCCTCGGGTTGTTAAGATAGCTGCCCCTGCACCTGCCTGAGCATTCCCCCCTGTCAGTCAGCGAAGGGTGGTGGGAGTGGGCGGGGTCTTCTGAGCAGGGTGGGGGCCGCGCGGGGCCTTGTGATTGACAGGTGCAGACAGCAGCCGTGGCAACAAGTGGACTGCAGTTACTTCAGCTGCAGCGTGGAAGGCAAAGAGGGGGGGGAGAAAAACAACCTCAGCTGTGACAAATCTGTGGGCCTTTCGGAGTTCAAAGGCACCGACACATGACGGCTGGGGGAGGAGGGTGTTTGTGGGGTGTTTGTGTTGGGATAAGAGGTGGTTTTAATTAAAGAATGGAGGCCGATAGTGATCTGTAAGGGAGGTATGAGCGTTTTGTAGAAAATTTATCCATGCAGACTGACGTGGAAACAGCTTGCATGCATTTAGAGTGTAAAAAGTAGACAAGTATTCTATCAGTTAACTCTTTTCTGCAGAAATTGATAATATGTACCATATATACATATCATTACTGAATGTAAATACATTTCTATTACTCAAAAAAAGCTGGCTGCAACTTGTCCTCTGAACCCCCAAGCAGTTTTCTTGCTCCTGTCACATTTTTTCTCACCGTGGGCTCATTTTTCACTACAATATAAAGTCCTGCACCTCCATTCAAACAGCACAACCCAGGCTAGAAGTAGAGAAAACTCAAACTTCCCTTCCGTGCAGCACAGCAAAGTTATAACACCATAAATCACAAACAAAGAAAAAACGAAAGTTGGATTTTGGGGTTATTTATTTTACAAAAATTGGAAATTCTCCAAGTGCCCACAGGTGTTACCAGCACTTACGGGGAAAAACAGTGTTTCTACATATTATGGATATTTTACTACTTTCCATACTTTTCTTAAGTGGGTCATCAACCAATGACATTAGGAGAGGTCAGTTGCTTGACCACCTCAGAATCTCTTGAAACTTTGTAGGAATGATCTTTGGCATCTGAAACTGACATCTGCCCATTTTTAAAGTGAAATTCCAACATTTTCATAGTTTTTCACCCAATGGAAATTTTCTATAAATCTCTTGCGAGTTGGAAATTGAATGAGATTCCGCTTTCAGATATCCATATCTCTTGAAGTACATGTCCTACAGTCTTCACATTCTCAGGAGATGTCCACACGTTTCTGGTGAATGGAGAGAATGCAACAAATTCTGGCAATCAAGACTCAGTTTTTTGCTTAAGACCTCTCAAATTCAGGATTTGTTCAAAAATCGTAAAGTGGATTTTTCAAAGAATTAGGAAAAATATATCTCTAATACATAGGATCTATTTGATCAATTTAATTTTGAATGAAATTCTCTCCATTTACCTGAAGCTTCTGAACATCTCCTGAAGATCTGAAGACTCTAGGACATATACTTGAAGTGATATGGACGTCTGACAGTAGCATCTCATTCAATTTACAACTCAATTGACTCAAGAGATTTACTGAAAATTTCTGTCGGGTAAGAACTTATGAAATTGTTGGAATTTCAGCTTAAAAAATGAGCAGAAGCCAGTTTCAGATGCCAAAAATCATTCCTAGATAGTTTCAACAAATTCTGAGATGGTCAACCAACCACCTTCGCTCAGTTGACATGGAATGTTTATGCTATGCTATGTGTAAACACAGCCTGCAGTTCAGTCTAAAAAGTTCCTGAATTGTTGTCATGTGACTGTCGCTCACAGCTGAGTCAATAATAGCTATTCAGAAGTGCAGATGATTGCAGAATTTTTTTGTTTTTACAGAATTTGGTTAGAGCAAGTGATTTATTTTTAGCTATTTTTTTTTACACAAGACATGTAGAAAAAAATGTTTCACCTGCCCAACCGAAGGGCTAGCCAAAGATAAGCAGTTCAAGAACTGCTGGAAAGCTCAAAATCCAATGATTTTCTCTGTTTTTACAGTTTCTTGTTCTGATAAATGGTGCAATTTTTGTGATTCTGTACACACAATATGCCATTCAAACCCGCCAGACTTGGCTTTTTAACAAATACAACCTTTAAAGCTCTGAAAAGTGAGAGTTTGCATATTGGAAATAAATCTGAACTGAGCTAACCCTCCATGCACTATCAAGCCCTATTTTCTTTGAGAAATCCAGTGTGGTCCCGCCGTATTTATCCACCCTCAGCTTTCCTCCCTCTACTTGCTATACATTTGCAAGCTTTAATATAGACTGATGTCTCGCTGTCATTCCTCCCCACTGTCTCTCAAACAAGGACTTGTTAATTTAACTTAATTATTAATATCACGTTTCCCAGCAGACGTGTTCGCTCTCCTCTGATACGATCGAAAGAAAAGCATACCAGCTCCTGCCCTCTGGAAACCCCACCGCATACTTCTCTGACACAGTAGTTCATTTTTAAGAGGGAGAGGGGGAAAAAAAATAGCAAATAGCGCTTGAAAGAAATGAGAATTTGAATTATCTGTTCAGACAGTAAATTTGGATTAGGGTTTTCCCCTTTGTTTGGCTTGGCCGGAGCGTCTCGATCCTGTTACAAAAACCGCACATACCTCGGAGGGAGCCGGTGGTGGTGGAGGTGGAAGCCGAAGCCCCCCCCAGAGGAGAGACACCTGAGCAGGGGAGGTGGGTCCTCTGGAGATCTCTCCAGCTCCAGCTAAAACACAGACTATTTAAGAAGGAATAATAAAAATGCCTAACCTTGTTAAGTATAGGGGCAAGTATTCTCATAACACTCGGAGGCACTGGGGGAATTCAGTCATTGAATTGGTCGGGGCTGAGCTCGCATCACAGCAATTTTACTCTCCGCAGTGCCCGGAGCAAGACTAGATTGCCTTTCCTAAGTCTCCCAAATAATACAGGCGAGGCGGTGTGAAATGGCAAGAATGTTCCAATCTGATTTGACATAAGGGGAGGATTGTTTCACTTCAATCTTGCTTTTTTTTTTTTTTTTTTGCCTCTCTCTGTCAGACGGACACGGTGCCCGTCCTCCGAGACAGGCAGTAAAAATGGCTGGCAGTTGTTTCCCCCATTTTTTTTTTTTCTTTTCCGTTGGTTTGGAGAGTTGCGTGGCGTGTAATTGGCAACTCTGGCCTCGGGATCTTTGAGCAGATAATAACTGTCTGCCTGACGAGCGGAGGGCGGGGGTTGTCTCGGACCAAATGTGCTAAATTCATTACCTGTGGACCATTATTCAATTACTCCACTCTATTAGGACATCAATTATTTGTGGTAGCACCGAGCCGGAGCCAAGATAAAGATGAGCAAACCCGGCTTCGTGGGGAGAATCTGTCCTCCGTAAGGATGAAAGGCAGAGTAGGGGCATGAGGATAACTAATGAGGTCTGACACGGAGGAAAAGATTAAAGACGCATAATTTTCCCCCCTAAGTTCAAGTCACGATTCTTTTTTTTTCTCTTTTTGCCGAAACTGATGGCGAAATGGCAACGGCAGCACCCACATGATGTTGTTCGAGGAAATCGCGAATGAAACCGAACCACAACTTGTCACACCATAACAATCAAATAAGCCCCAACGGCACAACAGGGTGAGCGACCGATTCCTGGAACAAGACGCAGAAATGGAGAAAACCAGACGGCAAAGGAATGTGGGCGAGGAATCAGAAAAATCCAAATAGGGATGAAGAAAATCAAAGGCCTTTCTTAGTTAAGTGTCTTAAGTCAAAGTGTGAGGGAAGTTCCGCTGAAGATGCAGTGTCTGAGTGGGTTATTATATTAACATGGATAACTGAACAGCCATGAAAACCAGTGGATTAATTTAAAACCATATGGGCAGGAGAAAAAACGTGGCACAAATGTGGACCTTGGTTTGTGGTTTTTGTTTTGTTTTTCTTGGTTTCTGGTTTTTGTTTGTTTTCCTTTCATGTTTTTTCCACTCCAGGCACTGATTAAACCCCAAAAAAACTCATCTCTGTGTATCATTGTTACATATTTAAAAGCGTTTCCATGAAAACAATCCCTTCCTGCCCTAAAATAGCTCGGATGGAGCTCCACATCATTGCTTCCTTTACAATGAGTGGTTCCATGCCTTTATCTCCATGCACCCCGTCCTGGTCCCTGCAGGTCACCACAGCAGCTAACCTTTATTTTTGCATTCTTACTCCAGAAGTAAAATCCTACTTGTATCATCTTGTTAGGACAAACAAGGTTCAGCATTTTTACTTTAAAACTGCCAGGACGACAGTCTTAAAAGAAAAGTTCTGGGATGTACATGTGGGGTTGATTTATGCCAATATTACTGGCCATTATGTACACTGTAAAAGTTTTTATTGTATTTTTTTTTCAGTTTAATGCTATTTTACCAATTTTTACAGTTCTGATAAATTACAGAAAATATCTAGTAAAATCACTGAAAAAAAACATTAATTTACATTTTAATTATAAGAAAACAAGGCCAAAACGGTAAATAGTTTCCCAAAATCTTTGTTTTTATAAAGCTTGTTTGACCATTAAATTACACAATTTTTACTGTTTGAATCTGAAAAAAAGTATTTTTGAAAATTCTATATTGAAAATTATTTTAGAGAATGAAAAATGGTAAATAATTTTTTTAACGTGTTAAATTACAGGCAAAAAAGTATTATTTACATCAGTTTAGTTAGTTTATTAGTTTATTAGTTTTATTACCCATTAGCTGCCCATTTAATGGCCGCTAGTCTTCCTGGGGTCCTTTAAAATATTTCATTTACAAAATTTACAATATAAAATTGTGTAAATATTCACAAAATTGCACATATAACGCAATACAATAAGAAAAGTAGTAATAATTACAACATGATGACTGTCAAGAAAATTTAACAAATTTAAAAAGGAGAAAACTACACATGATGTCCACATCAAAAATCTGTATTTTTATAATTAGTAATTTGTTCGTTTACATGTGTTGTCTACAATGTGTGGCCATACAGTCACACAGTTTTATTGTATTTAATCAAAAATGTAAATATTTTATAGATATTTGCCCTTATCGTCTC
This sequence comes from Dascyllus trimaculatus, assembly GCA_024666655.1. Lineage (NCBI taxonomy): Eukaryota > Metazoa > Chordata > Actinopteri > Pomacentridae > Dascyllus > Dascyllus trimaculatus. Next base: position 8,039,654 of record CM045463.1, on the reverse strand, counting down.
TGTTTTTACAGTTTTTAAACATTACAGACTCCTATCATTTGTTAACATCTTTTTTCCTGGCACCCATTCTTCTTCTTCTTCTTCTTCTTCTTCTTCTTCTTCTCCTTCGTCACAATGCAGTGTAGAGTAATTTCACAGCGTTTGAGCAGAATTTTAGGTGAGCTGTTGTGCTCGAGCCGCAGCGAGATGTAGGGATCCACATAGAGCTACTGTCAGGCCATATTATGGCAGAGAGGGATTAGTTTCAGGGAAAAAGCTTCCGAATATGCAACAGAGATGAGTTAAAGCGATGGCTAGAGAGGAACTTTAAAGTCTTTCTGAGTTTGTCTCCAACAGTTAGTGACAAAAACTTGCAAAAATGTAAAAAATGGCAGAGAGGAAGAAGACTTAGTTAACATGGACATAAACCATGTTTTAATGATTTTATTACTAACTTGTGTCTAAATATTTTTAACTCAAAGTCGTGGACTGTTCTGGCCAGGTGCTGGTTTACACCTATATGAAAAGCTACCTCATGGAAGCGAGAGGCGGCCCTCCTGGGTGAAGCTGTCCCATTGATATGAAGCCTCGGTGGACTGCAGGGAAGATGGCTACAGAGGTGGGAGGGGTGCAGATGGCCCCGCTGGTGAAGGAGCCACACAATTTCATGGCGTATTTTCTGCAGATGTGTCTGTGGCAACTCATGCGAGGGCGCAGTCCGGCCACTGACAGGGGTGATGGATAGACCCCCGACTTCCCCCCTCTGTGACAAAAACATACTTTTGTCTGCTCTTCACGCTCACTTTCGGGCTGCGGAAGGGAAACACTTTTTTATGAAAACAAAACAGAAAAGTGTAAGCCTATCTTTTAATGTTCTGTCATCAGGATGTGGCGGTGGGAGAAGAAACTACAGACTGTAAGCATTAAGGGATCAGACAGTGTGTTGAAGATGAACACCGTGACAATGCAGGCACAGCTGCAATGGAAATGTTTCAGTCTTTCTCTGCTTGGAGCTTCAGGGACACGCTGGAAATTAGGTGAATTGATCACCTAAATGAACCTAAATTAGATGCAGGAAACTCCCTAAACAATCCATAAACACTGGATTAAGGACCAGTGTACATAAATGAGGTGTTTTGGAAGCAAAATGACAGTTTTATGTCCTTCAACATAAGAATTTTCTGAAGTTTTCTCCACAAGTTTGAAAAACTAATAGGGCGATCAGGTGGTATAAAGGTGCACATGAACGATTTCCTCATTCACCTGAAAGTACAGTTTCCCTTTCTAAGGTGGGAATTTCCCTCAGGATGAGCCAATAACGTGCTCGCGACGGGTGATTGATGTGATGCGGTGGCTGATGAAAATGAAGCAGATGTTTTGAAACCGAAACATTCATCTTGTGTCGAGCCTTCACGACCTGCCAGCTTTCATCCACTTGGCTGGCAAAGACACACACACACATACACACACACAAAAAGAACTGTTTTAAAAGGCTGATGAAATTACATCATGTTACAAGTGAAGGTAATTGCACCCCCAGAATAGAATGAATACATTTCATCAAATCAGACTCCAACCCTGCTAATTTGATTAATGGTCACAGTGAGGCTTGTCAAGTCTCTGCAGGGAGTCGTTCATGCGGTGCGTTTTCTGATTAAGCAGTGGAAAATCTATACGCAGGAGCAACGCCACACGCATCTACCATCTGATTGTATGTAATCACGCAATATGCAGAACCAGAGTTCACAAATGCAAATGGCTGTTGGGCCCACTCTTGTTTTATTACGTCTACTAACTGCCCTGTCTGGGGTGTTTCTGTCTTGTTCCCAGGTGTGATGCTACGTAGCACCACCTGTGGAAGCCCTCAGGATGCCCCCTGCCTGCTTAAAAACAAAGTCCGGGATTCCCCACATTCCCAGAGCCGCCCCCTTTACTGTACTTCCGATCGTGATTTCCTCAGGCAAAAAGTGGGATGATCCTCCTTTATGTGTTTGCTCCCAAACTTCATTCAGGAGCTTCCAAATGTTCAGGCCCACACGTGCAGACACATAAACTATTTATGGAAAGTGGGGAAAAAAAACAACAGAACACTAAAGGAACTTTTCCTAGTGATTCCACCTGGCAGGTGCTTTAATATCATGAATTACCTCTAACACACACCCATCAGCCACAACAATAAAACCACTGACAGGTGAATAACATCGATCATCTCATTGCAATCTTCTACTGGGAAACCTTGGGTCCTGGTGTTCATGCTGATGTTACAGATCTATCTCCACAGTGTCAGTGCTGGAGAATAGTCTGCCAGCACCTCATCATCATTGATTCGACTACACATGGAAAAAAATACTTCGGCTTATTTGCATTTTTAGACCAATCACAGTCGTCTCAGTCAGTTCTAAGCCCAGGATGCACCAATGCTAACGCTACAAAATAGTGATGGTAAACATGTTTTGGTGAAACATTTGCAGCGAGGAAGGCACTGTCATAAAAATGGCTAATTCAAAGAAAGACCCAAGCAGACCTCCATTACTGCTCAAACCAAATCTTCCTCAAAGCTTGCCATTTTCAGCATGCAAGTTGCTGCTTGGGGTTTGTTGTAGTTGTTTACTGTAGCACAGGAGATTTTGAAAATAGTAACACACGACAGTGGAAAGAAAGTCCCTTGAAATGCATGGCAGAAATGGTGCATATATCCATAGTCTATATCAAAGGAGTCACACTACTTTGGCATGTACCACTCACCCTAACATTGCTGCAGATTAAGCATATCCCCTCATGGCAAAAGAGTTACCCAGTGCCACATAGTGCTCATGAACAGCTATACAAAAAGCCTGAGGTGTTGACCTGGCCTCCAAATTCCCCAGATCTCAATTCAATCGAGCATCCGCTAAATGCACTGGACCAAGCCAGATTCACGAAGGCCTCATTCCACAGCCCACAGAACCCAAAAAGGATACTCGCCTTGGTGTAAGACACCGTAAGACACCTCTGGAGGTCCATAACCTGATGGGTCAAAGCTGCTCCGACGACATGATGTGGTTTTAATGTAGTGGCTGATTGGTGCAGACTTCAGATTTCTCAACAGACTTTAGAACAGAACTGGCTTATCATTTCTCTAGCCAAGTTTTTTTTTTTTTTGAGAAAACAGGCAGAAATCCAAAAAAAAGAAGATAAAACTGATGGAATTGTCCTCCTTAGAAAACCAACATTACTCAACTCTGCAAATGGCCAAAAATGAAATTGATTCCAGTTGAGGGTAGGCCTCTAGCATCGTGATAATATTACTGAGCAACTAGTTCACAAAGGAATGGGGATGGGGTGGATGGATGGGTCAACAAAACTATATAAGAAACTTTTACCATTTCTTACAGACAGTCAACACTAGTTTCTCAAAATCTTGACCACAATTGTTCCATAACCTTCACCAAATGGTTATTACTGTAATATGTTATTATAGCCATGACAACCGTGGTGTCCTAAACTTAAAGAGCAAATTACCTCTACATCAGTGGCAGTAGAGAGGGACAAAGGGAGGGAGATTAATGACTATCACAGAAGTTATAGATTTGCCTCATACGCTGTAACAGTGCTAACAAGTAGCAGAGGCTGTATTATTGCTGTTGGGTTTCATGTACTGCTATTCATAGGTTTGTCCACAGCAATAGATCACGGATATGCTGTGGACTTTTAATGCCTCGCTTCAGAACCTTACCTGACTAATTAGAGAAGAACAGATCAGTATCATGATGAAGTATTCCTTCTCTTTAAATAAGCCACATCCTGATTCTTTATCTATAAATATGATAATTTTTCTTTTATCTCAGTCTCAGATGGCACAGATTGAATTGTGGCTCCTCCACACAGGCCCATCAGACAGAAACATAGACAAATGGCAGAAACTATTTTATTTGGTTACAGTAAAGAAAAGTACAGACCGAACGGAGCATCATTTGCTTGAATTAACACTATGCAGTAAGCAAATGTATTCTGCAGGAGAATTCAAACCCCATCTGTCTCCATCAACCAAGACCCACACAGAAGCTAGTGCAATCTGTCGCTTGCCATTCAGAGGACTGGTCAGTAATCTCCATGAACCCTCTTGTGTATAAACTTCCCTCAGAACATCTCCTGTGCGATGATAAGGCTAGATAGCCCACCATAAAAATCCCCCAATAAACCCACAGCCTTGCTCCGTTCAGCAGGGGGCTAATCATCCCAGCCAGGGGAGCTGAGGTAAGAGTCTGGGACTGGAGGGGTGAGGAGACGGGGGTCGACTGGAAAACACGGGGGGGAGGCAGCCAGACAGGAGACAGAAACTCACTGTAATCACCAGGAGAAGGAGATGACGAGTGTAACTGAGATTAAGTTTGAAATGACACGAGAGAGGAGGGGAAATAAGACAGAAGAACGATGAAAGTTTGCTGATGACGTCTGCAAGCAGATAAGAGAAGGAGTGACTGAGCGGGATAAGAAATGTGCAGAAAAGGTAGAAAAGAGGATACTTATGCCAATCAGCGGTCAAATGGCACAGAGAGCAAGGAAGCCGAATTTCCTCCTGTGTTTATCTTAATGCCTGGATTTAAGGTTCAGGGGGCCGGGAAGAGGAAAGACTTTGAGGGGCTCATAAAAGGACAGTCTGGGAGGATTAGGGAGATCAAAAAAAAAGTCTGTGTTGCTACCTTACGTAAGCCACAAAATGCAAAGTAAATGCAGATTATGCTGGGTTTATGCTTATTTTCTCAAATCAAACTGCATGTCTTATATAAAAACAAACTTCACCCAAGCATACCCATTACCATTGATCCCACAGCAGAAGGAATGCGAGAGGAATACCGAGCGATATTTACCAAGAAAAAAAAAAACAGAGCTTGCAGTTTTCTGCTTAATTCAGAAGCTGTCGGTTCACAGATTGCACTACATGGCTAAATGTGAGGGAGGAAAAGATTAGCTTTCATCCCTCTGCTTGTCCATCTGTACCTCCATCTCACTTCCTTCGTGTGTTGGCAGGCTGGCATTTGAACCTGTTCACCCTCCATGGGAGCAAAATGATCATTCAGTGTTTGCATTAAATGATTAGTCGATTAATCCACAACAGTTATTATTACTGAAGAATTGTTGTGGTTGTTGCTAGAGCCAAATGCCGTTCATCTGCTGTTATTTTCTCCCATACAGCAATATGGGCTACACGATATAACACTGTAGCATCGACAACACAACGTGCCAATGTGCATTGGTCACATCACAAAAAGTGCAATGCAAATTAAGGGAAATTATCTCAAATAAATCATGTTTTTTAAGTGTTTGTTGCTTAACAAACACATGTAGTTCTCATTTTCCATCACTAATAAACAGCAGAAATCTGCATGACAGAACATCATTAACTCAGATTTAAGAGCTCTTAGATGCACTGAATTTTATTTCAACTTTATTCACAAGCAACAGAGTTTGTTGACATGCAAGCTACCCAAGTGTCCAGCAAAATGAGCAAAGACACAGAGAAAAAGAAAGATTTGTTTGCAAAAGGAAATGCTATTTAAGTTCCATCAGAACAAAAAAATGTAAAAACAGGAAACACAATGTGGACCAAAAACAGGTTCTCTTGTCGGCAGTGTCGTGCAGTTGTTGCACAAGACGACACAACTCAACTCATTTGTTTGACTATTTAAATCTGTATGACAAGTGCAAGGCCAGAACTGAACGCCATTCGAAACAAAAAAGCATTTTTACCAGTGTTAGATCATATGAGAAAAGGTTCCAAGTGGCTTTTTTTAACTGTTTTTCAAAGCTAGCTAGACAGCTAGCTGTCAGCTAACAACTGGCTAGTTACATGTTTTGCACCACCTCACCACAGGACTGCAATATTTCCATAAATGATAATCTGGATTATTTGCTTATTTATCATGATTATTGATTTTTGGGACAAAATATTGTTCCTGTATTTCTGTATTTGAATGCTACATTTCTGCTAATAAACACATTTTTGCATCACAAAACACTCAAATTAAGGTTCTTCTTCACCTGAAATTAAAGGAAAGGAAAAATCTAAATATAATTGTACCCCAAACGCCTCACTTGCTGAACTTCCGCTTATCGATAATTTACCAGTGTTCCCTAAACGCCTCACATGCAGGCTACAGTAAGCACTACCTAATCGGCTGTGCACAGAGAAGCCTCTAGTCTCCACTCAGTTACTGCAGCAACTCATTCAGGTGTGGGACATAATAGCAGTTTAAAAAGTGTGAAAAAGGCATTCCAACATCAGATTACAAATGGCTTTTTCAATTTTTTTTCAAAGTACTTTTAAGTTTTGATGCAGATGCACTTCTCTACAAAAAACCCTTTCATTCATTAATGATTTAATGATTCTTTCCAGAGTTACTGTAGTCATCTGCTGAAAATTCCTGTATTTTATTCCACAATAAGTTGCGTTGCCCATAAATTAAATGCGTCGTCGTGTGTCTTTGATACCAGTAAAGTTTTAATGTAGGTTTTTTTAATATAAAAAGTAGTGTTAATGTTTCAAGGTTTAAATGCTGTTGATGGAGCAGCTGTTTCTCATAGATACTGTCATTTTTTTGCCCCCTCTTCTTACAGGATACATATATTCTTCCCTTAAGGCTTCAATCATCCCTAAGGTGACAGAAAGTATAATGATGCCATGACTTAGCTGTGGGCTTCACCCAGAGCCAGATCTCTATCTTTAGCCTATATTTGCAGTAAAATGTAGCTGCAGCGGCTCCTGTTTGTGCTGTAATCACATCTATTCATTTGGATTACTTGTGATACTGACAAAAAATCTATTTTCAAAGACCTGAATTCAAAATGAGGATTAAACGTATGGATTCTTGAGTGTGGGACAAATAAAGTATGTTTTGTATATTTGGGTCCAGTAAACCTATAGTTGCCTGCAGGCCTGTCCAGATGGTTGTCCACCTCTCAGCAGTTTCAGCCTGTGACGAGAAGTGTTCGCCTGTAGCCACGTTGTGATCGGTGTTACTGTCGGACCTCAGCGGCGGCTCATCAGGCCGGCTGGCAGCCAGGAAAACGCCTGGTCGGCGGGCTGCATGTGCTCTGTTTCACCAGAGCGGCTCTGTTTGTTGCTCTGTTTCTTCTGTTTATGCCCCCATGGTAACTTTTAATGACTAACCAGCCGCCAATGGGGATAATGCAATTCCCGCTGGAAGCTGGAAAAAACAAGACCATTAATTTTTAAATAAGGACACTGGGCAGTCAGGAAAGCAGTAAAATATCTGATTTCCATTAAATAATGTGTCAGAATGCACACGAGAGCCAGAAATTACTGTATGCTCGCTTGTGTACCATTTATTCTTTGAATATGAAAAATATTAAACGAGTAGAAGAAGAAACCAGATGAAGTTGGTTTCCATTAAAGTGGAGACAGTACAGGACAGTGATACAGGGCAGATGGGATGAGCTGTATGTTGCCGTTGGCCGTGGAAGAGATGGATTCAATCAAAAGTCCGGTTCAGTGCGGAAGCCACCTGCTCTGATTTATGTGCGCTTGTTTGTGTGTCTTGGTCCATTCTTTCCTGGCTCTAATACATAGCATGTGTTGTGTTTGTTGTGCGTGTCTCGTTGTGGGAAATGCATCTCTGTGTCAGTGGAGGGGACTGTGTACAGTTGAACTTATGTTTTTGTCTTGCTCCGGTGCCACAACTGCACGCTGAAAGCATTTCCACCAGTTGACACAGACCTGTGGAATGTCTGCTGCAACCACACTGAGTACTCCAACCCTTACAACTGAAATCAATAAACACACATCACAAAAAGGCAAAGAATGTCATCCTGGTTGAACCTTCTTTGCAACCTTCTCATACAACACAATAAAAGTCACTTAAATTTAGGTCTTGCTTCTTTTTTTACAGATCTTTTTTTATTAGAAATTGAATTTTCAAAAGAAGCAGGTTTGTGGTGCTGGGCAGCAGTTGCCCTACTATTCGCTTAGAGAGGCTACTGTTGAGAGGCAACTATCATCAGCAAATATCATCATATATGCAGATGATAGTGCTGTTTTCTAAGTCAAATAGCTTTGCTACAGAAAAGCTATTTGATTTAGAAAACAGCACTGCATATATGATGATATATGCAGATGATAGTGCTGTTTTCTAAATCAAATAGCTTTTCTGTAGCAAAGCTCTTTTACTGATCTGCTAGTGCAGCCAGAAATGTTACATTTTCCAGAGCATTTATGAAGCAACCATCTTGGCAGTGCTTTCAGTGTGGTCTGAAATAAAACTATGAATCTGTACATGATGCCACCATCATACATGGACATATATGCATAGTCTAACCATGACATTTTATAACAATCCTTAGTGTAGTCTCCAAACACAAGTTAGCAGCTTGTCAGCTAACAACTGGCTAGCTACATGTTTTGCACCATCTATAGTAGGACTACATCATTTCCAAAACAATAATCATGATTATTTTTGCTTATTTCTCATGATTATTTGTTGATTTTTGGGACAAAATACTGTTACTGGGTTGTTGTATTTGAACTGAGCACTGCTTTCATGCATGCCATATTTCTGCCAATGAACAAATCTTTGCATAAAAACAAAAACACTCAGTGAGGTTCTTTTTAACCTGAATTCAGTGCATCTTCTCGAGGCAAAATATAGATAAAATTCCTCACTTGCTGAACTTCTGCTTGTCAATAGACAATAAAATTTACCAATGTTCTCTGAACACCTCACATGCAGGCTAAAGTAAACACTACCTGGGCGGCTGTGCACAGAGAAGCCTCTAGTCCCTGCTAAGTTACTGCAGTGCACACAACTCAGTAAGGTGTGTGAAAGAAGGTGTTCTAATGTCAGATTAACTGAACTTTACACCACATGATTTCATCTAAATGGACTGTTTTCTATGAGTAAAGTGTATATTTTAGATGTCTACATCACAGTCGATCATGTTCATGTAATTTATAGAAACCACAAAATTATGACTAATATGAATTATGGAGCTCTAATTATTCTGGCAGCAAATGTATAAATGCAAAAAATAAATCCATAGTTAAAAGTTGCTACTGATGAAGTAAGCAACATTTTGCCATGCTGGTGTAGCTTAGCTTGCTAAGTTCCTCAGGAGGGTGCGTCAGTGTAGTGAAGCTTCATTTAATGTGGGATAACTGGCAGCTTAGTGCAATCCAAGTACTTGCTCAACAATCCAAGTTGGTTTAAACTGATTTTTCACCCAATTTATGTCCTAAAACACAAACAATATGCAGAAACAACATTTTAAATCGGTATGTTTACATCAGAATGATTTTTTAAAACTAAAATTCACATAGTTGTATGAAAAAATACAAAAAATAGTGACATACTCTCATTCGAATGTTTACTTGATGATTGTGTGAATGTTTCCTGAGATATATAAACCCAATAGTATAACAGGATAGTAAAAGGACTGTTGACTGAGCTAACAAAGACTTCTTCTATACAACTGAGAGCTCTCACTTTGTGCTTTCTCATTCGAGTCCTACTTTTGGCAGCATGTTTGCATGATTGAAAGGGTTCTCTGCAGCAAACAATACATGTGAGCCACAGAGATGGTAAGAATCAACACTAAACTCCTTAATGAAACCAGCTTTGCCTCCAGTAAAAAACAGTAACATAAAATCAGGCTTTATCTGAAAGGAACTGGAAACATGTTAATGGGAAGTGCTTTAACTGGCCCTTAAATCAAGAGGATTAGGAGCCATATGTGAGGGTCTCTAATCTCATTTGGGGTTGGAGGTTGGAGGGGAGGGGGCCTTGAGGCTCACTCTGCTGGTATGTTTCACATTAGCAAAATCAAAAGCTTTCTGCTGGCTGAGATGGCACACAGGTTGGAGCTTATGGGCTATAAGAAGCACATAGTGTCGGCTGGGTGTCAAGCAGTTCAGACGACAAGCTGAGGGAGGAGAGAGCTTCCTTTGCTCGCTCATGTTCCATCATCCCCGTTCGGCCTTACATCACCTGTCCCCAGTGTCAGCCACAACTGAGAGGAAGCATTTAAATATTCATAGTATACACATATTAATAGGCTATGTATTTTCTGCTCAAATTAACCTCATCTCATCTTGAAGGGTCCGCTCATGCGGAAGTAACAGCATGCTCTATATGAATATTTCAGCGACCCTCACTTTCTCTTCAAGTTTTGAACTTTGCATGGACATTTTACAGAGAGGCCGACAGTTTGCAGTCTGAATGCAGATAAGCCGACGACAGATCAAAGTAAATGGTGTATACATACATTTAAGTTCAAAACAGAACTTGGGATGAACTTCAAACTGAACCTTCGCTGAACTTTAATGATACGTGAGCAGTCTTGCTGAATCGCTGCCTATAAGGAACATGATACAGAACTGTATCCCAGCCACCATGTTATGGCTTCTTCATACAGATGCATTTCGCAGCTGTGCATGGTCTGATTGTGGGAGCGTTGCATCATTGATGGGAAAGCATGCAATTGTGCAATTCTGGGATTTAAATGTGGCATCTTTAATGCAACCCGGCTCAGAGGGGGGGACGAGTCAAAAGCTCAGAGTTTTCGACCTCATAACTAAACATCGTCTCTCCCCGCTACTTCTTCTTCAAATGAGTTCGCAAACGTTAATGACACAATAAGCCCCTGGATGGATTTGGAGCGGACTTGAAAGCCGCGAAGCAATGGGATCTTAAGTAAGGAACAGATTAGCGTTAAGGTCCGTCCATCAACGCGCCAATAAATCTGAAAATGTATTCCTCTTGAAGATGAACTGCTTACTCTATTAGCTCCAAGTTGTGAAATGAAGTGGAAAATCAGAACCATGTTGAGGTTCGAGGAACTATTGTGGTGCTTTTTTTTGGTGCTTTTCTTGGTCAGGAAGCCAGTCGGAGATGACCAGTGTCTGTTATGACAAACTGCTCTGTATATGGAAAGTAGTCACGGTGTGGCTAATTCCAATTGCCATAAAATAACTCTTTGTTTAACTCGCAGCTATCAATCACGGGCCAGCTGGTGACGTGCCACATGAAAGTCGCCCTCACATCTGATGAGAGATGCGATTTTAGCTGCTGAAAAGACTATAAAAAAAGTCTTTTTAAAGTGACACTGTTTGAAGACGGGGCCACGCTTTTTAAAACATGTTTCCTGTTTCTACCTTCATCTTGCACTAATAGATTTTGGAGATTAGATTTCTGTAGTTCACATTCAATTGTAATGATGCCTTGGGGGCGGAATTTGACACGAGTAAAGAATTGGATTCGGATGAAAATAGAGCAGATACAGAAACAGAAGATAACTGCACAAGAACACGGAGGATAATGCAATAATAACTGTGGTAACAATACAATATTATCAGGTGTTTCCAGCTGAAAAAAATCAAATTTTTGTCCCTGTAGAAGAAAGTAATGGAACACAAAACAGCTTATCATTTACAGCTTTTACACTACATGTGCCACTGAACACTAGAAAGAATTGCAAATAATATGACAGTAGTGTTAAGGTGTCTAAATGCCACATTTAATGCTCATTCAAAGTGTCTGAAAGTCCCATTAAAGGCTTATCCATTGGACACATGGGAACTATATGGAAAACACCTTATAACTGACACATTTTACCTGGCGTGTATAGATCTGCCTTCGTACTACGTGTGTTACTGAACACTAGTTAGAAATTTAAATAATATGACAGTTGTGGTTAGGTGTCTAAATGCCACATTTGAGGCTCATTTAAGGTGTCTAAATGCCATGTTTAAGGCTCATCCAGTGTGTACATAAGAGCTTTATGGGCATTTATCAGTGCAAGTGTATATAAAAGATGAAAAAGTGGAATTGTACCAGTTGTCAGAACAATAAAAGAATTCCTAACACTTACATGTTGTCTCAGTTTTAGACTGTTTCCTACATTTGATCACAGAAAACAGTCCAACAGTCGCACAACACTTTTGCTTCTATATAAAGAAAAAATGGAGCACAAAACACCTTATTACTTCATTTTTGCCTGCTGTGTATAGATCTACCTTTATACTGCATGTTCTTTTAGTACTACCAGTTCACATTTTAAAAATATGACAGTTATAAGATGTCTAAGTGCTTTAAAGTCTGTTTAAATGGGGATCTCACTAAAAACAGGGCCAAAAAGTGAGAACATACGGAAAAGTATTTTATTAGTGAATGTAAAGCATTGTCTGCATGACATAGAGGATGTTCAAAACAGGAAACATTGACTTAAAGCGAACACAAAGAAGGTACAGTGAAAGGTTGGGCTGTGACCAAACCGTCTGGGCCCCAGAGAGCGAGGATGAGGGGGGGTTCGTCAGGTGTTTTATCCATTACCAGAGCTGGACGACTGGAAAGGTGAAACGGCAGGAATTATAGCATGACTTGCAAATCGGTTGGTATTCCCATCAGGAGCGTCGGAAACAGTGTGGGAGAAAGTCCAGGGCAGCTGACAGAATTTTGGACTCAGCCTTTGGTGAAAAACTGTGTACAGTCACAAAGCCCCACAGTTACAGCGTTTGACATCGTTGCTGGATGTTTATGGTTTCCTACCAAGGATCATGTAATGCTACTGACCAGGCAGGCGAGGGTTTGATAGTATTGTGAAGAACGCTAATTCGAATGATTAATGCATGTGTTGAAAGTTTAGAAATAGTTTTCACTGAATGTGCACAAGCCTGCGTGGCTTGATAGAGGCGAGTATTCCATAAATGATTCATTATGGGCAACGTTTTTCTAAAGGCTACTCTTTGATTCGCAGTAAAATGTTTACTCAACCTCAGGAGCAGCGGTTCAGTGAGTTGGAATATATAAAAACACGGCAGAGTAGTGTAGGTGAGGAAAGGGAAAAACAGGAAGGAGAGGTTGGAGAAATGATGGGCCATTCTGAAACATCTTTTTTCATATCCTATCCTTTGCATCGAGGAGGGCAATCTGGTGGTCCGACACTGTAGATGAACTCAACGCCTCAAAGCTTTGTTGAACTGAATTTGTTGATTGGGACATTTGCCTGTCAGTGTTGACAGACCTGTCAGATAGTGCTGTGGGCGGAAATTGCTCAAGACCACACAGCAGTGACTACAGACAGACACTGCTGACATCGAAGCCTCACTGGTTAACATGACGTAAGCAAAAGCATGTTTGGTTGCGACACAGATAGGATGATGCTCACTGGACACACTACAGATGTTGGAAGTGTCACTCATTTTGTAAAAAGAAGATAGCACGGTGGATAACAGATCAGCATCATTCAACATCTCAACAGAAGCAACAGAGACTCCGTCAGGGTTAGGGCCACTGCAAATAGTTGAAATAATGGACTACAAATCTATAAAACAAATTTCAAACCAATGCACAGTTTTTAAAACACAAATCTCAAATGACAGATATCGGCATGTACCTGCACACTATCATTTGTTTACATCTATTGGCATGGGGGAATATGACTGTCAGATACTACAGTGGAATTTAGGAACGCTGTCCTAGTTTATCCCAGCTTAATTCAATGCTTGTTCACTGGGCAGTTACAAGGTCCTCAGAGAAGTCTTTATCATGGTGCTCCTTTACTAGCTAAACTCCCATTGTGCTTTCTTGCCAACTCGGAAGTGCCTGCCTTCTCTGTTCGCTATAGTAAGACACTCAGCATGGTAGCTCAATCATGTAAAACAGCTAATCTACAATGCTGGATGCATCTAGGAAAATTGCATGTGGTATCGGCAGATATTAAATATAAGACTAAGACTTGGGACCAAAACAAAATGGATCAGGGCTTCTTATAAAAAAATTTTACTGGGATATTTCAGTCAGTTTTTTTCGTCCATATCTCTGGTAGACTTGGTCCAACTTGGTCATAGTCAGACTCTGTGATAGCAGAGACACAAATCACTACTTTTCATCCAAATGAAATCAGAGCAAAAACCTGAGCCCAAGTCTTTGTTTTTGTCGTGGAACATGAAAAAAAATAACAACCATTAGATATTCCATTGGAATTTAGGAAAAGGTCCTAGTTTATCCCAACTTAAAGTAATACTTGTTCCAAAGTCTTGCTAAAGACCTCTGTAAGTAAGCCTTACAGAGGTCTTTAGCAAGGTGCTCCTTTACTTGCTAAACTCCCATGGTGCTTTCTGCTTGCCAACACCGACGTGCCCGCCTCCTCGGTTCGCTATGCTATTAAACAATAAGAGACTCCACCTGACAGTGCAATTAGGCACAATAACTAATTTAAAATAATGTAAATGTGTATTATACAGGGAAATGGTATCTGGTATCGGCCGATACTAATTTTTAAATGACTTTGGAGCACCAAAAAAACTTGTCCGGGACATCCAAAGCTTTTAAAACTTTTACTAAAATTATTCAGTTCGTGTTAACAAATGTTTTTCATCCATATCCCTGGCAGACTCACCTAACTTGGTTGTAGTCGGACTCAGTTCAGTGTACAAGTTCCCGAAGACCCAAGGCTTCCAAAGTATGTGGGTATTTAAACAAAAAGGTGGTTTGTACACTGAGGAAAGATACGGTGGCGTACCACAGCAGCAGTGGTGCAATGCACAAACACCTGAAGTCAAAACACACCGGTGCTGTTCTGGAAGATGCAACACCAGAAAAGGTCAAATCATTATTCATTAGTATGGAGAGCTCTTTTGTATTAGCTTCTAATACACTTACAAAGCCATAAAGTTTCCACTGTGTGCGTGTGCAAGTTGGGCTTCTTCTTAGTCCAGAAACAATTTTAGGGAAAATTAGATAGATGAATTGATAGAAAAATAGTCATTAGTGGCAGCTTTAGTTATAATTCCCCCTCAAAGGATTGTCGAAAGATCTTTTAACCAGATTACCCACCACTGTGTCCTGTTCTGACCCAGAATGATTACTGGATTTATGCAGTGTGTCACTTAACATGAACCAAATTCTGTGTTTAACATTTAGGTATATTCTGTGAAATACTTCTAGCACATGTAAAGACGTGAAAAATGTAAAGTGACAGGAGTGTCATGAGCAAAAGGGAAAATAATCAGTTAATGGTGTTACAAGGTGGATTTAGCTGCTTCATATGGAGGTTAAATGACACATTACTTCATTTTCCTTATCCCTTCTATTGTGACACAAACCTTCACCACCAGGATCACCTCTACCACTAAATCCGTTCCCACAACCCCCCACGTCACCGACCACTGTCCATTATTGTGCATACCACTAAAGAGTGGGTCACTGCTGGCCACTGTCCATTCAGGATCCTCCGACCCCCATCCCCCTCCTCTTCCTATGGGACGGACGGAGCTGACCATCAGCCCATTGTGGAGCCATTGTAACGGTCTCCAGAGAGGGACCAGATTTGTGTGGCCATCCCTCGGTGATTGATGCCCGCCTGACCCCTGCAGTGGCCTGTTCCAAGGATTCTGGTGGACACGCAGCCACAATTAGCCTAAATTTGTCCCTTTGAGTGTCCTCGTCTCAAACAAAAGGTAGAAACAGCACAGATCATAGATTCCCTGAAGGGTTCTTCATCATCGTCCAGTACTTATTTCATATTCTCATCCTTCTTTCTAGTTCTGTCTTTGTCTTTTGTCCTCTTTAACTCTTCATATCTTTTACTCTTCTTCCCTCATTTTCTTATTTCTTCTTCCTTGATCATTAAACTTCATCTACCGTTTGTCCTTCTTCCCTCCTCTTTTTCTGAATCGTTTTCCTTGTTCCTAATCTTCTTCTGGTCTTTTATCCTTTTAATTTCTTCTAGTTGTCATCTTCTTGTTTTTTGTCTTTGCTTTTTAATCCTTATTGCATCTTTCATTTCTCTCTTCCCAGCTCCCATCCATTACTTCCCTCACTTCCTGTCTGTTTCCCATTTCCTTCCATTTTCACCATTTTCCTTAATTCCTCGCATTTTTTAAATGTTTTATTCCTTCTTCCTATGTGATCCTTTCCCCTCTCTTCCCTTTCTGCCATGATTTTTCTTCTCTTCCACATTCTTTTCCTTCTTCCTTGGTCTTTTGTCCCTTTTACCGCTTCATATCTTTTATTCTTGTTTCTGAATTTTCTCCATCCTTCTTTCTTGATCCAACTTCATCTACCGTTTGTCGTTCTTCCCTCCTCTTTTTCCTCATCCATTTCCCATGTTCCTTAATCTTCTTCTGGTATTTCATCGTTCTGATTTCTTCTGGTTGTCTTATGTCTTTGCTTCTTCGTCCTTCTTGCATCTTTCATCACCCATCCATTGCTTCTCCCATTCACCACCTTTTTCCCTACTTCCTTCTATTTTCATCATTTGCCTTTATTCCTTCTTCCTCTGTAATCCCTTTTCTTGTCCCTCTTTTCATTCATCCTTTTTCCTCATTTCTGCCTTGATTTCTTTCTTCTTCTTCCTATTCTCTCTTACTTTTTCCTCTTGGCTTCTTTCTTCCTCCTCCCTGTTTCAGATACCTACTGTTTTTCTTTTTATCACCCTGTATTTTTCTTCCCTGTTCGTGCATCTAATTCCTACTCTTCAATCCTACTCCTCCTCCTTTTTCAGACTCGCATATTCCCACCGTCCCTTCACAATTCCCTCCTTCTCTAAATAGACTTAATTCACATGCTCCTGCCACTCTGAGTGATCTCTCGTATGCTTTTCCCCCAAGAGAGCGTCCTCCAGGGCCTTTTTGGCAATATGTAATTTCCTTGTAATTTCACAACCTCTTATCCTCCTTCACCCCCCACCTGAGGAAGTCCTAAAGGAAGAGCTCCTATCACCTCTTATCTGCTCCGTCTCCTGTCCTGCAGAGAACTGTCACCACTCCTTCCCCTCGGCCACTAATGCCTTTTTCTCTCTGTGTTTAAAGGGGGGTGACAACACCTCTCCCAGGTCCTGTCGTCGAGGCAGCTCCGCAGGGCGCTGCACCGGCTTCCCTGAGCTCGCTCCATACATGGCTGCAAAGTGATGGAGAAGCCGCGGGACTGTCAGCCAGCTTGTAGTTTACCTCTCTCACCAATTTCTCTCCTCATCCTCCGTCTCCCTCTCGCGCCCTGTCATACATTCTGGCACCTCCGTCAAGGGACACTTCAAAAAATAAACACCAGTTCTTCCCTCTGCCCTCGTTCTGTTCCCCGGCAAGTGAAAGAAAGCATCTGAGGATTTACTGGATGAGCTGTGTAAGGCTTTGAGAGGGAAAACGGGAATACACTCTACAAAAAATAAACACAAAACCTTGCTTAATACAGCCAATCTGTTGGGAAGCAGGTACATTTTTTGCCTCAAGCGAAAAGCACTGATCCCCATTATAATCCGCAACACAGGAAGATTGATCCAATTGCTTTAACAAGCCTTTAAACTGCCACATAATTAAGCATTCAGAATTGATTTACACTTTTGAAAAACTAGGAAGTCAATAACAGGCTGTACTCATTTGCAACACTGCTTATTTAAAACAGTAGGGGTGCTGCAGAGCATTATTATGCTGTGCTGATCCCTGTGCTATTTATGTGTTATCACATGTTCTACCAGCATGAGGATGCACGTGTAGGTAACAAGGCTGAGGAGGCAAACATTACATCACCGGGTTGATGTGATACACAAACCTGCCATGAGCACAAGCCTGATCATGCATATTGACAGTAGCAAAGGGATAATTCTGCTTCTTTGTAGGGAGGCTGTGGAGAGGTATTTATCAATAGTCCGTGTATTATTTAGAGCAGATAGCAGTCAGCACTCTACAATTTAGAGAAGCACACAGGCGCATCTCCTGTTCTCTGCAAGGTAAAATGATTGGTTTTGGCAATAGTGTCTTGTGGCTTCGTACGAGTGGAACCACTTGGGTCACACATCCGACCAAAAATCTGTAAACTGTGACTAGATATTTTAATTGGTTGCATCAGTGCACTGACATTCAGCAGGTATCTGTGCGTGTGTCTGTTGCCATCTCTTTCAACTTCGCTGAATCGTACATTAAAATCCTTTATTTCACTTTTCCTAAACTAATTTTTGGTCACACACTTGTCTGAGCTGCACATGCTGCAGTTACTGAGTGGGGACTAGAGGCTTCTCTGTGCACAGCCATGAAGTAGTGTCGACTGATGGATCGGAAGCACAGGAAACAGCAAATGATATTGTAAATTGTAGTATCTACCGATGTATGCGAGGCGTTTAGGAAGCAGCGGCTTCATGTGAGGCATTTTAGGGATATCTGTAAATTGCAGCTTTAAAAACCCCCTGGCTGCATGAGTCTTACCCACCACTGCAAGTAATTTCTCAGTGTGTGGGAAACCCTGAGATCTGATAAAACCGTCAACATTATGTAGTGCATTTCTTGCAAAGCATCGCTTGGAACAGAGCTCTAGCTGTCAAACACCGATGATCCAAATTGCTGGAAAAAAAAGCAGAATTTTTCCAACAACCTGTGCCTTTCCAATGCCGTGACAGGTGCATGGCAAGCAGAGCAGCTCCAATCCCCGCAGCGTTTCAGACGATAAATCCAAGCAGTGAGGAATGACAGTAAAATTTACCACTGCTTATATGCAAAGACAAGCTGTGTTTTTCTTACTTTAAGGCCAAGATCAATGCTATAAAAAAGAGCTTGTTGAATGAACAAAACATTTATCTGCATCTTAAGGGCAAGGTGAAGCCCTGAAGCGCTAGAACGGCTTTAGCTCCTCATCAGAAAGGGCCGTCTGATGGCAAGTTAAAGCAGTGATTATACCTTCAATATACTGTACACTGAAAACAAGTCGTGAAAACACATTTTGCTGGTCATAGGACTTAGCTTCTGTGTCTGTTCTCCTGTCTGCTCCACCAAACTAATGGTATGTCGATCACCATCTGCTATAAGCAACACACTGATTTCGATTAAGTACCTCAAACAACCCCTTGTGCAAGAAACTGAACTATCCTTTCAAAAAGTAGCAAAGAAGAAGAGATGAAGCCACCATAATAAACAATGCAGATTTCAAACGCTTCAAAACAAAGGCTTTGCATTTTTGGGGGATATTATAAATCCGTCCAACATGTTTCTTAAGGCCTTCAGGATGCAAAGAATGTGTTTTGATGAGAACTCTGAATGTAAACAGAGCAGTTTATTTACAATAAAACCTCCTACGGGCGTATTTCAGCTTGGAAATGTAAGTATTTTTTCATGTTTGCCTGTGATCAGATGGTTGATTGATGTAGAAGTCCATTGTGTTGTCGCCGGTCCTTATGTTCTCCCAGCGGATGGGGCTCGAGATCCCCGGGCCTGTATAACATCCATATCCATCAAAGCTAAAGAAGGAGCTCAGGTTCGACGTGACAGATTGAACCGCTGACACATGGAGCGTGGACTATGTGCTCTCACTTGACCTTCTATTGGCTAAAGGTCCGAGCGACGCCACTCAGGAGGGTCTCTGAGGGTCGGACGGGCTCATCGACATCAGATCACATGTGGCACAACAAGCGGAGAGCAAATATTTAAGCGCTATAGAGTCGTATTTCATGCTTTGTTATCTTTAAATGCTGTAAAGGGACAATAAATGTGATGCAATTTGAAGAAAAAACTAAAAATATCCGATCAAATGCTGCTAATTCTTACATTTAATAAGATGGAAGCAGCAAATGTTTGGCATTTTACTGCTATTTTATTGGTTGACCCACATTTAATCAATTCTGGTGTCCGACAATGACTATCAACATGACAAGACGGTGCATTTAAGTGCATTTCAGGTGTTGTTTGTGTTGTGAAATGAACAAATCCAACGATCCTTGGGATTCTGCAGTGAACTCTTAAATCAACCTCCTATCTGCATCTCATATCGGAGCCCTGCGGTCAGGGTGTGAAAAGCCAAGTCGCTCCTCGGGGGCAGGAGATTTATCGAGCAGGTCCTGTGGCTCAGTCATCTCCTTCCCTTACGACACCGACTGGCTTGTTTTTTTAAGGCTCAGTAAGAAGCTTTCTCACCTTTGTCTTCCCTCTTTGCGTAATCCCCACAGCTATGCTCTCCAATATCGCTCACGCACTTAAGACAGAAAGTTAATTTGACCTTTTATCTATGAGCAAATGCACTGTATTTTCAGCCAAGGGCAAAATCTGAACTTAAGATTCAGTTTGCTCGAATTTCTCTGTGCCATCGGTTGTGTTTTCTATGCAAATGCGGCTGTATATTGATTAGATGTTTATCTTTCAAGCTGGGGTCTGCAGGGGCACGAAGAGCAGAGGCCCCATGAGGACGAAGGGAAGAGGGCCCCCATCCCTCAGGTCACAGATTGCATCTCTTTTATCTGAAGATCTAACCACACATGCACACGCCTGTTGATCGCCGGTTGTCTGCAAACACATCCCGGTGCCGTGTCACAAGTCCCGTGTCTGATTTGCATCATGCTCATTATACAGCGTGATAATATTCTCGCAGTTTTTTAAACACTCGTTCTAGTTGCACAATGCAGAGTGTTGTAGATGTGAGATGAACCTGTGAGTTGATGTGTGTAGCTCAGCGAACACATGCAGGGAGGAAAGGATAAGTCCTTAGATGAGACAACCGGGGGGCCTTGACTGTGCCATGGAGATGCAAATGACCCAAGAGACAAAACTACACAAACAAAAAAAAGTGTAAATTCACATAAATATGCAACGGTGGGCATCATGTGACCTTTCATGCCAAGCCACAAGGGATCAAGGCCCCCGTGGTGGTCTTTTGACACGACCTCGCCATCTTTTGGGGATTCCTTCGCTGAGAAAGGAAATAATCAAACCCTGCGAATCATCTCATATTTGGCCCACGAAATTATACTCAGAGGGGCAACAAAAGGAGGAACCGAGAAGGAGAGGCACAACAAAAGAGGGGCATCTTCGAGAGTCCCGACTCAGTGTGACACCCTTTCTAATGATCAGCGCGGCAGATGGCACGAGATCGACACACATATGTGCCCCCGTTGCATCTCGGGCTTGTGTCACCCGTTGCTTGGCTTCTGAATACATCCACAGGATCCCTCCCCATTAGGTCCCCTTTCTTTTTTTTACTGTCCCCGTGCCACCGTGGCTCGCTGTCTGCCTCGGACATTAAAAACCTTCCAGTGACACAGAGGAGGCATGACCGCTGGCAGAGATATACATTTCAGCCACTTAAATTATAAACCAGCTGGAGAAAACGGCAGAAGTTCAATGCATGAAATCAAATACTGCTGAAACAATCAGCTGATTAACAATTTTGATAATTAAATAATCCATCATTTATCAACCGACTGCACTCCTCTGCTTTATGTCATTGGAAACTGAATATTCTTGCTGTTGATTGGACAAAAACAAGCGGCTGGAAGACATCATCCTGAGTAAATATGACAGGCTTTCAATGAGCTTTATTCTAGTAAAGGCATGCTTTATGTCAAAATGTAGTAGCTGCAACTTAATAAAAGCTCTCATGCTATGCCAGGTAACCTCCCTCCTGATCATGGTTTAGTTGTTCCATCCTTTGATGCAATAGTTTAAGTTAAATTACAACTAAATCCTCCCATATTTACCTGCATTTTCTCAGAAAATTTCAGTTTTTATGCGACAAAACTGCATTTTTATTCACATTATGAAGAAAACATATTGTTTTGTAGAAAGAAACAAAGGTAAAACAGTGCCACAGTGGGGAAGGCTTAAAGTTTGAGTCACAAAGTCTAAGTCGTACGCATAAATCCTTCCTTCTTTACCTGCATTTTATAGACTGTATAAAAAGAAACTGCAATGCTATCTCAGAAAATGCATGTTTCCATACAACAAAACTGCATTCTCATTTATATTTTAAAAGAAGCATGTTCACTTTTTAGGGTAAAATCCAAAGGTAAGGCGCCATAGCAGGAAAGGCTTCCAGTTTGAGCCACAAAGTCCATATGGAGGTAGAAGAGGAGCCAGAAAGTGGACCTTTATCCAGGAGAACAGGGTCTGCATCCTGTGTAGTCCTATAATTCCTATACGCTGTTCACTTTGCCTTTACTTTTGGTTTTCATTCACTGTTTTGTCAGACTTTGACACCAAGAATATTAGTTAGGTTTAGGAAAATAGCCTGATTTGGGTTAAAAAGCAGCCTTTTTACAACATGTCTGAAGCTCCATTTTCTGGGTTACAAGGGCGAGAAGTTCTGCCTCATCTAATATGTGACTGGTTGATTAAAAAGGAGCAACAGTAAAGCAATAAAATACATAGCAACAGATATGTTTATTAGAAACTAACACACTCTGCCTGTAGGCACCAAGGTCCTGTCACACTTGAACCTGTTTTATGGCACTTATCCAGGTTGTTTCCTCCTGACTAGATCCTTGCTTGTGTTGTATCTACTCTCAGATGTACGTCGCTTTGGATAAAAGCGTCTGCTAAATGAGACTGCAGAAATTGTAGAATACTAAAAAAAATAGGTTTACCTAAAAATGCAATTTAGAATGCAGTTTAGCTGTACAGGGACATCATTATGGACATCCATACTCAATGTGTTGAAACATCAAGTTCCTTATATTCTCCTAATGTTACAAAAGCTCAGCTTTATTGAACTCAGACGTTACAGCAACCAGAATAGAACAGAATAGAAATTCTTCATTGATCCTCAAGGGGAAATTCTGTTGTTATAGTAGCAAGCAGAGACAGTAAAGTGACCACCACCACAACATAAACAAGAAAAAAGAGAAGCATGCCAAAGTACAAAACGGACAATGAAGTATAAAAATTCTATGACTAAAAAAATGTATTAAAGTTTTTAAAAATGCACCGTAAAGTGCCAAGCGCTTCATATAAAAATATACATTGAATGAGAAAATTAAAGTCCTATAAACAAGTAGTAGTAGAAAAAAGACAATTAATTTTTAAAAAAATGAATAATAAATTAAAAAAAATAGAATAAAATAAAATAAAACAAAATAAAATAAAATAAAACAAAATAAATAATATGTACACCTTTCACATGTATAGTTAAGGATTAATGTACCAAACTATAATTAGCAAGGCATGTAAATAAACGCACCACATGCTATAACTATAACTACATTCACGAGTATGAAATTAGTTTAAATAAAAACACAACAAACTATAAAAAAGACACTAGAAACACAGAAGAGAAGCCTGTGCATGCTGTCTTTTGTCTTTTTTTTTGGAGGTGTTGATCTGAAATATAAGGTGTAGAGGTCAGTAGTTGCAAAAAGACAGCAGCCACAATGAGCAAGCGACTAATTTGCTGTATAGGAAGAATCTCCGCAGCACAAACACCTAGCGGACAGCGAAAACAGACGATTCCTGCTGGAGTTGAGCCGCAGCAAACGTGGGGCGGGGGGAGAATGAGAGGAATGTCTTTGAATGCGGAGTGTGAGAAAGAAGAAGATCCAGCAGGGACAGTGGATACACCGGAGCAGCAGCCAGACCCTGCACCTGTCCCCTCTCTGCTGGTGTCCCTCTGCCACCGGGGGAAACGGCAGACGTTCCTGGGAAGCGCCGGGGGCTGACGGCTGCCAAACCCCCCACCACAAACACACACTGAGCAGCACACTGAGTGGCAGCTCCGTCTGGGTCAACAGCGCACCCCTTTGACATTCCAGCAGTGAGAGAGATATGGGGGTGTCGTCTCACCTGGTCTTGGCTGTGTGGCATAGCGGAGGACAGTAGGGGAGCGGGGCGGCTGTCCGAGATATTTGTTTAGCTGTTCCTGGTATCAGCGATCTCTTAATTTACCCCAATGCCTTCGACCCACACAGAGGCACCCAAACTGACCACGTTCTTCCTCCGCCTTTCCTCCAACTTTTCCAAAAACAATGCAGAAGAGCGTCTTAACTAAGGATGCAACTAAATTATCTGATGATTTACCGTTGAGCAGTTTAGCCAGTTAAATGTCAGAATCTGTTGAAAAAGCCAATTTCCCACAGCCAAAGGTGACTTAATAAAAAGTGCACGTCAAGATGAAAAATGATTTAAAAACACAGAAAGGCAGAAAACACTCAGGAGATATACAACAACTACTCATGTCAGCCATGAAGCTGCAGAACATATTAACGTGTTAACAAACTGGCTACCACTCCATTTTCATGTGTATTTTGATCTATGTGGTTGTTGCACAAACAAATAAAAGCACAGAAAGTGCAAACCCTCCTTGTTGCATAGGACACAAAGCAGGTGATTCGAGCTAAAGTGGTTTTCATTTGTGTCAATATTCAATGCAGACAACAACCTTTTAGTTCCTCCCATTATTCTTCCTGCAGCATTTCCACTCTGCATTTTGTGTTCATGGCTTCAAGTGCTTAGATATTTACTTTAAACTATACATTTACATATGCTGAATACAAATATAAACGCAGCATGTAACGTTTTAAAAGATTATAGCCATTCTGTTTACCATGATGCTGTGCTTTTCTAATACACAGCATCTCTATAATATAATGGACGCCGTGAACCTATTAACTATGTTGAGTGTCTGTGTACTGATCACGTTATCTGATCATTGTCCTTTAAAGCCACACCTGACCAGAATGTGGATTAACTCAAAGATGTTGTGTTTATATTTTTCTTTAGTTCACGTATGATGGCTAACCAGCATTGATGTAGAGCATCGGTTGAATGGGTCATCAGAAGTTACCACTATGTGTCTGGTAAATGGTAAATAGTAAATGGTCTGCACTTCTATAGCACTTTTTTTCTACCTTAGTGGTAACCAAAGCGCTTTACAATGTGTTTTGCATTCACCCATTCATATACACATTCACACACCAGTGGCGACAGAGCTGCCATGCAAGGCGCTAGTCTGCCGTTGGGAGCAGCTTCGGGTTCAGCGTCTTGCCCAAGGACACTTTGGTAAGCGGAGGGGCCGGAGATGGAACTGCCAACCTTACCATCAGTGGACAACCCGCTGTACCACCTGAGCCACAGCCGCCCATTAACCACATGAAAAGAGCTCCATGAAGTAAGTTTAGTACCATTTCCATAATATAGAATGCTTAATGTAATCTTAATTTAAACTTCTTGTGTCACAACATGCAAAAGCAGATGTCATTTTGACGTCAGCCACTAATCAATCACACAGGTACATGTCAACATTAAACAACATTATTTTCTGCTCGACAAGCTTTGCTTTGCTTAATAGTATAAAATATGGATATTTGTAAAGATATCTGTGAAATTTTAGATTGCTTTATTAAATACTTCTCAGCGTGAACATGCGTTGCAGACTGCCCGTCGTCCCACTTTCAGCACATTTTTCACACATTATAATTAGAGACAATTTTTCAGAAACTATGAAAGCCTGAAAACCACAAAACTACATGATAAGTCTTCTCCAAACTGAGGTTTATGCCTACAAAGGTGGGACAGAAAATAAAAAACATACTCATGTCAACAGAAATATATTCAGAGTTATGTTTAGGGAACCATCTTTAAACTCCAGGACTCTGATCTACTTGGATTGGCCTAGCGATATCATTGTTATTGTGGTACAACTTATCCTAGTTACTCAATCAGTTGGGAAGGTAAACAAAAATACCTTTTTTTTCTATCTTTGTGGTCAAATACTACTATTTTATGTGTGTTGTTTTGTATTATTGGGGCATGCAGCTACATGTGGTTCAGAAAATGTCACTAATTGACTTCTGTGTTCTAAATCTTGTTGTCAGTGAGTGCTCCAATATGGGATTTTACATGATGGCTTCACTTCATGTCACATTTCAGCTCACCCTTAATTAGAGATTTTTTTGTTTTATTTGTTCATGATGAGAGAAAAACTGTGAAAATTTCAGGCTTTTTTCTTGTTGACCAAACATAGACTCAAGTTTCAATGTGCAAAAAAAAAAAACTGCTGAAAGTGAGTACATGGACTTATGTATACATATATATCAACGTATTTGGTATATTGATCTAAAATTTAACGGACACCATTTTATATACCCATAGTCTATGATGAAAAAGTTCAGGGACGGTTGAGCAGAGAACTAAAGTTCCTGCTTTTAAAATGTAATAAAAAACAAACATGTTTTTCTGGACTCACATACTCAACATGTATTAGTTCTGTTTTGTATTCTGACATCCAGTCATTTAACCCCTTTATGGCACCTCCCCACTATAAGCCTCTAACACACTGTTCAGATAACTGGATGGTTGTCATGGCACCCCACTGTGATCTCCTTCCTCAGGTTTTTTTTTTTTTTGGTATTTGACGCACATCTTCCTCCCATCCCCCCCGAAATTTACAGGCACAAGCACTCCCAAGTCCCACATCTCGTCACACCGAGCTTTTACTGTGAAAGCCAAGCACACTAGCAGAGATTACACTCCGTAGTTACCCCCTACGTCGGCGCATATCCAGCTTGGAAGCCAGCTGACTTTATTTGCTCCTGCATGTATTGATCTATTTATTTATTTACTCCCGACTTGATTCGTCCTCTCGCCTTCTCTCTCATTTCATCTGCTCCCGGTCCAAGCACCCAGGGATCTCTCTCCGCCTTTAATAATTCATGAATGTTCGGGCTGCTGCCGTAATCCTGACTGACACTAAAAGTCTGTCTAGATTTAGTGTCATGAAATTTTCATCCGTAAATGTACAGTGGAGCTCCGTCTCTCGCCTCCCCTTCTCCTCTTCTTTTAAGGGGGCCACTCTGGCTTTTACCGAAAGTCTCTCCCCTTTGCGAGTTTGCAGGGCTAGCCTCATTCTCTCACTCACATGCGCATTTTGTACGAGCAATAAACATATTCGGCTGTGCACAAGGCGACAGGTAACACACATGTGAGAGGCATAACTAGAAAGCCAGACGGTGACATGCCGCTCTGCTCCGTCTTGATGGAGCTATTTACTGCGACATCTGGACTCATTTGTTCATCTGAGGGAAAGGCGTCGACCCCGGGAGTACAAAGTGACTCCGAGCACTGAGTGGATCTCTCAGTGCCGACGTTCCCCGGTGGAAATCAACATCCTAACTGAGTGTCGGTGTCATGTTTTAGCCGGTGAGCGACACCGAAACACAAGCCTGTCATGTCTGAGTCAAGGATTAGCAGCTCTGTCCTTTCACCTTTTCCCTGCACTGTCAACACTGGATATGTAGTAAAGGATATTACTAATAATCACATGCATTTTTCATGTCATGTGAAGCTGTAAAAAACATTTTGCATCAGATTGGAGGTTGTTCAGCTCCCAGAAATTATGTATATTTAACTTTATTCCACCTCTATCAGTAGAAATAATGTTGATTCAGAACTATTCTCTAAAGATGTAGGTTATATTCAGAGTTGGTGTTTGCTTGCACTTTGAATTATACTGATAGAGACAGTAGAGGTGGGTCACTGTGGCTGAATAAAATGCATCTTCACCATCAGACTGGGATGTTGAATGATGTTTTTTTTTTTAACATGCAGCATCAAAATTTTAAAAATGTATTTCTGCAATTAAAGTACACTTAAAGAATGGGAAAGGTTAAGAAAAGATTTTTTTCTTTTTATATTAAACTAAAACTAGGACTGCAAAAATATGTCCAAAAAAATAGTATTTTTCACATTATTTATCAGTTATTCACTGATTTTTCACAGCTTTGCACACATGCGTATTTATCTGTTTATCATTGGTAAACACTTGCATATATTGTTTTTACTGCTTTTATTTCACTTATGTTGCTTTATTTTTTCCTAATTTCATATATTTATTATTATTTTTGGATTTATAACCAGGAGCTGAGTGCCAATTTTGTGCCATCTCATGTGTACATGTGTGCTGGTGTGAGAAGAAAGAACCTTGAATCCTTGAATTTTACACTTTAACGAGCTGAAGTCATGCTAATGTACAAATCAAGACTTCCATTTTTTTTATATAACTCAACCATTTAATTTGTATTAAGGCCTAAAGTTCTACATAATTAAGGGCGTGGCCACTTTAAGTGACCGGAGGTGTCGTCACAGGACAGTCCAAGGCCAATGTGAACTTTCACTCCTGTTTCCATTCCATAGAAAGGGTTTAAAGTCATACAGCAGTCGTCTGAGGTTTCATTCACGACAGACAAAAAGCTGAGTTAAGTATCATAACGAATCAAACAATAGCAAAGACTAACATAATAAAGTAGGTCTCACATTGTACACTTCACCCTCCTTAAGTAGGAGCACAGTTATACTGAAAAACTGCCTCTACGTGTATCTCCAGTCTGGATTTATGATGTGTGCCAGACTTATGTGCCTCTAAGCACTTTATCAGTGTGTGAAAAAAACTCACTTTTGCTGTTGAATATTTCCCTTGAACAAATAATTGGAGTTGCATAACTGAGGAACTTTAATAAAAAAAGTCAGCGCAATCAAAGGAGCTGGGCAACACTTCAGGCCACTATTATCAGAACGTCTGTCAAACACAATGTGAGCAAAACGCTTTGACGTTATTTTATTGCGCTGTTAGAATTTGGCACAAACCCAACTCTTCTAGAGGTGCTCACTCTCCTACACACCTTTAATCCATGGCAAAGACCAAAACACTAAAAAACAAAAAGAAGAGGAAGAAGTCTTCAAGGAGTCAGCTTGTTGATCCTGTCCATGATTCCTGGAGGGAAAATCCTTCACAGTGCCGCAAACCAACCATCTGAACGAAAGACGAGATTAAAAATCCACAACACGGTTGTTATAATTTATGACAATGTTCGCCCTGAGCTGTTTTTATATTTCACAGAAGAATCAACTCTTCCCTTGTTCTTTTTTTTACTTCTATTAAAAATGCACTTGATGCTTTCAGTGAGTAATCAGCTGATAAGATGCCCGGAGCTTAGCCCCTCCGTGGTATCAGTTAATTCTCCCTTTCTAAGTAAGAAAAAGCTCGAGCCCCGGGGACGACTTGATAAACTTTCAATGCCCATCGACAGCCATTCATCGGCGGTTAAGTGCCGGCCGTTGCCACAATATTAATAGCCCTCTTATCAGGGGGAAAGAAAGGGGGCCTTTAATTGGTTGCTGGGGTAATTTTGCTCCTGAAAACTCGCCAGCATCAAAAAAGACGGGGAAAAGACGGACCGATAACCCTGCGATGACAGTAATGTTTCTAATTACCACCCACCTCTGCGTCCATTATTTCCATCTTCCTCTCCACCTGCTGCCTTCCTCCTCCTCCTCCTCCTCCCTACCACCACCCGACACTCTCGACCGCTTCGAGAGGGATAAGTCAACCTGAAGAGTGCAGCAGCCACAGTGTGGAAAAGCACCACTCACGCTAATGGACGGAATACGGCAGCAAGGAGGGTCTCTCCTCGAGACTCTCAACCCCAATTTCCAATTCCTCTTTTCTTTTAATGTCCTCTTTTTTAGCACTTCTCTGCTTCACTCTGCGAGGAAAGAAAAAAAAAACATCCGAAGGCACCTCCAGCATGTCTTCCCAACACTTACACCCTTGTAAACTCTGTGCACTCTCTGTAAAATATGCATAGCAACATATCTTTGCTCGTTGGGGTTTTTTTTCCTCTTCTTCTTAGTGTTTCTCATTTTATGCAGGTTACAGTCTCACCCGCTGACACCTATAAAAACCAAAGGATCACCCACCATTTTCTATCTACCCTTCACCTTTTTAGCCCCGCTGGAGGACAATTGGATGGAAGCGGTTATATCACCAGTCTGGCTATTTGCTTTTATTGGCGCTTATTAAAAAGGACATGGACTTCAGCCGCCATGAGGCTGCTCTTCCTTTGGCGTCCTTCTCCAAGTTCACTACTGGACCGTCGCTTTTCCCTTTTACAGCATGTACACACACGCTGCTCAGTTCCACTTTTTATTCTTTATTTACATGATTCCGCCTTGTATAAATTTTTATGCTATTTCTGCGATCTTAAAACAGCACATTAAACTTTTAGCAGGCTGCTAAAAGTGTCCACATTTACACCACGTGGCCCGTTTTCCACGAGGAAAGGCCCATCTGCTGGTTTAGTAACACCACTTACAGCTGCAACGCTGAATTCATTAGACGTTTCGATGTAAAAAAAAAATGGAAAAATCTCGTCCAACAAAAGCATAAAGGAGGTCTTATTGGATCTCCTTATTGTAAGTCCATTATTTTTACTACTAGAATTAAAATGACTTCTTTCTTTACAGACATAAGATTCTCCTGTACAGGCTATGAAGCAAAATCACACTGGTTTGAACATACAGGATGCACACTGTATGTTCATAAATACTCTGAACTCCTTTCTGAGCAATGCTATGTTTAAAAAATGGCTAAAATTACATAACTTATGAGAACCAGAAACAGTAAAAACTGAAAGATTTGTAAGCTTTTCAACTTTCTGGAGGTCTAAACATGTGTAACATCTAGTTCCATCACGAAAACCTTACAAAATCTAAGCACACAAATAAATGCAGTATTTCAACAAATACTAACACATTAAAACAAATTTTAAAAATTCTCAAAATTAACCATTTGCCCTAACCATATTCTGTAAAAAACAAAAAATTCTGTGTACCTCGGCACAATAGAGACGCTATTAGTGACTCAGCTACGACCAACAGTCACAACAAAAAAATTCAGGAACTCGGAGCTAAACTAGGGTGAACTGCAGGATGTGTTTACATGGAGCAGATTGAAGCAAGTATGGAAACAAACTAAAAATGCAAGTAGTGAAATATCTGCAATATGTAAACATGTCATTTTCGCACCAGAATTGGCAAAACCTGTGATTTAAAAAAGGAAAATTGTTGTACATGTTGATTCCAGTTTGTTTCCATTGTTTTCTAATAACTAATCATAGAAACTCAACTGAAGCGAATCAATAAAAACAGTCACAGATGTAGAGTTTAATGTCAAGGGTGTTTTCACAGCTGTAGTTCACCTAATTTGGGCTTTTGCATTTTCCAGATTGCTGCCAACTGCAGCTTTAATTAAACATATGAAAAAGATAAATAAGTAAAGGCATTTCCACAAAGTTTGGTGTTGGAGTTTGTGTTATTCTAAATGTTGACAATGAGATCTTACATTTTACTGCAAATGAACAATATACTGGTTCTAAATATCAATTGGTGGTCTCCTTTTTTTAAACCAATAATCCTAAAAAAAACACATATTTGTTGATTTCTTGCCTAGACCATAAAATAACAGGCGAATTGCTGCCTTTTAGTTCTGGTCTAGTTCATGTTAACCATCTCTGTATAGACAACCTTAGAGGTATGAACATGACGTGACATATCACACGAACTAACAGTACATTTGACTCATCGACTGGTCTGACTTGATGGCTGTCATCTTGAATTATTAGCACCAAATGAACCATAAATAAAAACCTGTGATGACCTCATTAGGTGTGAACGCATCAAACACATTAGGAAATTTCCTAAAACATTCACACACTGCAATCAGACATTGCAATTATAAATAAGTTGTTCTTAAACAGGTATACAAGTGCTTGTTGGGGACTACTGATCAATGGAATAATACCATGTATGTAAATGATGACGTTTAAATTATAATGTAAATGTATAAAGAGATGGTCATGTATCCTTCTACACTCAGAATCAATCCAGTGTAAAGACTGTAACATCAGCCTGTCCAGAGACTACAGGTGGAAATTAGCATTTTTACTATAACCTGGTACAATGCATCTTTCCTTTGTGGTCAATGTTAAATGTTACACTGTCCCTGTATAAATAAAATCCATATCTATCTATCTATCTATCGTAGTGAGTATTTTACAGCAGTAGGACGAGTATGGAGGATAAACTCCAAACAAACTGCAACGTGGGTTCATGGTAATGACGCATTTTGACAGCTAGACAGCCAAAGAGAAATAAGTTTTGTTTTTTATAAAAACTTTGTAAAAAGGACCGATCCATAGCTGAGTTTTTTTTTGTGCCATTTCTTGACAAAAAGAAAAGCTTCTTCTTTTCCCCTCAGCTACATAGACTTTCTTACTTTCGCAAAACCTTAAACAAAACCCATCAGTTGGATCTTAAAACACAAATTCTAACTAATATTTCTGAACAGTCCTTATTCCCCGACTCCATTCCCCTTCTCTGTTCCTTCTGCAGATCCACAGCTTCCACACTTCCATATGCACAATGACTTGATTCAAATTCTCTGTGATGCAGTAACTATCAAATGCATTTGAATTTTTTTGTCTTTGAACACATGTAGAGAGCCGGTTGCCCTGAAGACAAGAAAAAAAAATGAACGTTTGAACCAGGCTTCAAAACTGGAGTGCGGTAAATTTAGTCTGCTGAACTATCCATGACTCTCGCCGTTTGATCGGAATGGTAACTAATGATACAGGGGAAGGAAAGAATGGCCTTTTATCTCCTGGCGCTTCACACGTAAGCCGTCGAGCGTCTGCTTAGAAACACTGCCTCCAGTGTCGGCGCAATTATAACGGCCGCGGAAAGACGGAGGATGGTGGGGTGGAAAAGACGAAACAAAATGTACCATGTAATGAAGTGATCATGTGTTTTAAATCACTTGTTGGTGGTGACTTGCATGTGTGTCCGACGGAGCAAAAATAAAAAATGCATTCAATACCGCAGTGGACTAAATACAGGTATGACTGGGTGTGGGTGGGAGGCTGCTCAATGACTGGAGATAATGTGTTCATTTCATTCCCGTGTTCATGGTGCATTGATGGCATGCAGCCAAATATTACACTCTGGCTGTGTGTGAATGTGTGTGTGCGTGTGTGTGTGTGTGTGTGTTTTGCAGAAACAATGACAAACAGGGTCCGTGGCCCCCATTTGTGGAAGATGATGCTCAGTGGGCAATCTCAGCAGACAGATGTCAGCGTCTTATTAAAGAAGATGCCCAGCAGCCCCCGGAGCCGGGAGACAGCTATGAATAAATTTATTACACTAATGTACTGACCTTAAAACTATAAGTGACGTTCAAACGCAGCAGAGATGCAGGCAATTTATGTAATAGCCTTTAAAGGAAAAGGGGGGGAATATATGCAGGATGTGTCGCCATTCTTCTCCAGTTGACCGTCCCACCACACCACCACCAATTCGTCCACAGGAAAACCCCAAATGAGGCCCCATTTTTTTTCATGCGCTGGTAAGGCACGGCAGCTGAGGAGTTTCCACCACCTCCATCACCAGCAAACCACCTCAAACAGCCTCTCAGCCATGCAGGAACGCTGCGCCGCTCTCATCAGGGCCTGATTAGGGTTGCGAGTGGGCCGCTTGGTCATGCACCAGCAGAAGGAAGTGGCAAGCCAATGGTTTCCAGACCGGAGAGCGGTAGCGATCGACTCTGCGCCACTGGAAGCGTTGCCATTTGAAGTCTGAACGTGACATCACCTAAACAAAGATGAAATGCAGCTCTGCTCGCCCCGAGGCGGAGGCAGAGGCTGCGGCGATGCCAGC
The DNA here is from genome assembly GCA_024666655.1 of Dascyllus trimaculatus. Taxonomy (NCBI): domain Eukaryota; kingdom Metazoa; phylum Chordata; class Actinopteri; family Pomacentridae; genus Dascyllus; species Dascyllus trimaculatus. Next base: position 8,006,452 of record CM045463.1, on the reverse strand, counting down.
ATGGCCGCATGTGGAAACGCTGCTGCGCACACATGCAAAAGTGCCCACACATTCACAGCCGTGCCCACATTTGCCTCTTTTCTTTGATGCAGCCTCAGTCAGCTTTGTCAAATATCTTTCAGAAGAAATCAGCCAAGATTCCCAGACATTCTCCTCTGTCTGAAAATCTTCTTTGACACTAGATAGACTTCCTGATGACAGAGTGATAACCGCTGCACATAAAAGTCACAAAATATGAAGGGATGTGCCAGGATATAGAATCTTTTTAGATTTTCTTTGCTCCAAACACCAAGAAAATGACACCCCACTCCCCTAACTCTATCTTTCTGCCTCCCACTCTCCCTCTCTCGTACACAGCATCCTTCTCTCCCACACATTATCATGCCAACAGCTGGGCTGAGACCCCCGCTGATAAACTGTGAGGTATTGCCTCATCTGTCAGTGAAGGCTTTAACCATTATAAAGCCCCATTTTTCCACCTAATGTTAATAATCACGTATTAGACGGGATGATGATACTCACTCACAGACTTGGGGCGAGTGTGGCAGAGGAAGGATTTTTTTTCCTTCTTACTTTTCTCCCTCATCAGATAGAAAATTGAAGCCATCCGTCTGTGGAGATGGAGGCTTCCAGCAGGGACAGACCAATTGTCCCTGATGATAACGTGGGCTGCTGGATCCTCCCGCCATGTGCATTATTGATGGCCATCAGTCGGCGTGTGTCTGACCACATTTAAGCGTCTCAGCAGGGGGGTGGTGCAGTGATCAAAACACACACACACACACACACACACACACACACAGAGCGCTGCCTCCTGCTCGATCACACCCTCTCATGTAGTCCATCATCAAGTGTGCATCAGCACATTGGAAGTGGCACTCTCAAGCGATGTGTGCATGCAAACAAAAACACACGGGGGACGCACTGTACACAGCAGAAGTGTAAACAGATTATTGCTTCGGATGTTTTTCTTATTTTCTGATTAACAATTTCACACAGATTTCCGTTTTTACTACAAAAAACACGATTAATCAGCGCACTAATATAGGCGGGAGCATGCGAAACGATGACATAATTAATGGCACGGTAACGCGTTGTGACATTTCATCGCCGCCTCCCACCTAAGATGGCATTTTTCTCTTAATTAATGAATTAGTCTTGTGGAACCCGCGTTAATAATGTGGTGTTTTTATCAGCAGCTACGATGATTCAGAGGATAAGGTGACATGCAACAAGCAAAAGCATGCAAACAGGGACACGTGTACATCTCTGACAGGCCAGGCGTGTTAACTTAAGGTGCAGCAGGACATACAGAAATCCTATTATAGTGAAAATACCCGTCTCAGTTTATTAGACTCCAATGTGATCAACCAGAAGTACTAAGACAAAAGTGAAACCAAAGAATGTTTGACAGTTTTGGTTGCTAGTTATCAGCTAACTGTTGCAGCTACAAGCACGAAATAAATACACTAAAGCTGAAAAGTATTCTGAAGCTTTACCACGTGAGGCTAACAGCTAATTCAACACCGCAGAGGTGATTAAAACTGGAGGAATGTGGTCATCTTTTTATTAGGAGAATGCATTTTTGAAATATCTAAAGAAGTTCAGGATCCTTGTTGTGGCAAAAGGAGATGGAATTACCATAATCAATTCTTTCAGACCTAATTGAATGGATTTTTTGGACCAATTGCATTGGATGTAATACAATACATCTGTTATTGTATTTCTTTTTGATATATTTTGGCTGGAAAAGGCACAAATGCAGCCATTTCCCCATGCAAATTTTCACTTTTCTCCAAAGCACACTATTTGAGGTATTTCAGACAGATCATTATAGTGTTTTACTAATTTATTAGAGCAGAAATGAGTAGAAGGCAGCACAAACTGCACTTGCTTGGTCTCCTTTGTGGTGCAGGGAAGCAAAACACTCAGAAACCCAGAGAAACAATCTTGAAAAAAGTCATTGTGAGCGAAATGTTGACTTTTTAGTAGCTTGTGTGCATTAATAGACCTTTTTTAAAGTAATTTAGAAGAGTTTTAGCATCAATTCAGCATTTAATACTTAACTGAGCGCCTTGGTAACCCAAAAAATTGAGGAAAAAAACAACAAACATGTAGAGGAAGGGTTGTATTCTAACATGAAATATCATAAATATGAGATCTACAGGTTATAAAGTGATTTTCTTTTGCTATTTACTCCTTTTATAATCATTAGGTTTCCACTCTTCAGCAAGTTTATGCCCAGAAACATGTACATTTGTGTGTGGGGGTGTTTTATCATTGATGCAATGCAGAAAGCTGCACCATAAGCCGCATACGTGCATCATGAGTACATCTACCATAAAAGCAACATTACTTATGGACTTGAGTGGCACACTAGAGCTGAGACAAACGATGTGGCTGCTATAAAACGTTTTAAAGGCGAATAAATCATAGGAACAGGCAGTGGTCTCTTCCTGGGCAGGAGTCAGAATGGACTGAATAAAAAACCCAGGCACAGCAAAAATCACCAGCAGCTCTGATCACTGGTGGCAGCTCTCACAGGTGTATCAACACCAGTCGGAACATCTGTCCAACACACAGTTATTCTATCCATTCTCTTTAATCAGTGGAACCCACCTGCCTCCTGCTCTACCTTTACATTTCCTCATTTATTTTAAAAAGAAAACAACACAACAACCCGCCTTCTTGGCCGTGTTGAGGCAGACAGGTGTGAGAGGCAGCCTGCTGCTTCCTGGTAATAGAGATGCATCTATGGAGCCAGCAGGGGCTTCATGTGACCAGAAGGGAGGGTTGTTGGAGATGTGCTCTCATGAAATGGCACCAAGCAAAGATGAATCTGCATTTATAACTGAGACAACAAGAGCTGATGTAACACATGAGCAGTCTGTTCTCCAAATCTTAATCTTCAATGTATGACACGATCTTGAAGTCTCCTGTGAGGAAATCTGTCTTTATAAGGAAGGGGGTATAAGAGAGAGTAAGACAAAACCTGATCTCAGCTCAGATAAAAGCAGCAGAGGTCTGATTTGAGAACACCGAACTCGGACTGAGCTGCAACCACGTTTGTTTAAAGCGGTCGTAACCCAGCGCGGGCTTCTCCTCAGGTGCAGTGGCTAATCTCCTTTTATACCTGCGGTGATAAGATAGACTCCCTCTTGATCCCCGTGTTTCCTCCCGTCGCAACATCTCCGGGGCTGAGCCTGTCGCAGCACGTCTGACATCTGTCAGACAGAGGAAACAGTGGACCGGGGGGGCGGGGGGGAGAAAAGGGGAAGACAAGTGGGTGAGGGAAGCGTGATCCAATGAGGCTCCAGATGAAGGGATTACATTTGGCATGCAGCAGAGCTCACCTGAAATCTGGCTGCACGTAACGAGAGAGTTAACTTAATGTCGCATCAAAATCTGGATTGAAGCTCCAGCAGAAAGAAAAACACCACACAAATTCCTGTGAAATCTGACTTGAATGTATTTTTCAGTGAAGCACTGGGTCACTTTTTGATGTCTGCTGTGGTTTTGAAGGCGGCGGGGAATTCCACTGAGACGACACTGCCTCCTCAGATGTGTGCAGACTTCTTCTTTATCTCCCTCTCCCACCTAATTCCATTGACACGTGGATATATGCATGTCTAAATTTACTGTATGCTGCTTCTATTTTTCGCTGGGTGTCATTTATTCTTGTGTCTGACCCAATATAACGTCTACTATAAAAAGCTGGTATTGATTTAGTCTGCTCAACATCTCACTTAATTATGATCAGGATGCCAAAACTTAGCAAAAGAAGAATATATCAGCCATTTAAAGTGCAAAAACATCACATTTAGTCCTCCACAGTGCACAACACATGGGTCCAGGGTTCATATTAAAGAGCTAGTTCACCAAAAGTATGTAAAAAAGCAGTAACTGATTTGTCTCTGTTTGGATTACTGCTGCCAAAACCACATCAGTAAGAATTTTCTTTTCATCCTGGATTAAAAAAAATGCATTTCAAGTAATTTAACATGCTGGATAAGTCACAGAGGACACAGTCAACAGTGTTGGCGGGAGCAAAAACTACCTACAATGAAAGCTGCTAATCACAAAGTCTATGTATTATCTAGAGAACCACAACAAGAGGTGTTGGACCTGATTCTAAAGGAACCTGTGGATCATTAAACCAGAGCCATATTATGGAGAGATAACACCAACGCTTGAAAAACACAGTTACTCATGTGATGGTTATAGTGCACCACATCAACATATCAAGGTCTACTTGGGTATTGTACATATTTTCCATTGCAGGAACGTCAAGGCCCTTCAAGGCTGGGACTTTTGTACATGTTCTGAGCACAACAACTGCTTTTGTGGAACTTCTTTTAGGGGTTGTTTTCAGAGAGTATTTACTCCAGGTTAGGTACTTTTGACTGGTTAAACTCAAAAAAGACAGCAATGATTGGTTAAATTCTGAGAAGACAGCCATTTTTTGGCACCTAGATGACCTTGAAGTAGTAGTCATCTCTTCTTCAATATCGCCACCAATAACAGAACACTCGAAATATAAGCTAACATAAGGAATGGTTCATTGTTCCATTTCCTTTGTGCTTATAGAAGTGAAGTCACGTTTGGTAACCGCGATTTGTCGCTGTCTTGGTGAACTCATAGTCAAAGCTGTTGCATCCTGCACCACAATGGAAATACAAACGCTGGAAGCTAAAGGTTTGCACTACCTTGCACATGTAGGAAACTGCATACAGTCACATCAACCCCAGACCTGCAGCAAAATGACAAAACTCTGCTCAGCTCAACCCATTTTTTTGGCTTGGGTAATGAGAAGGAAGGAGGCCACTTTGAAGTAGACAAATTGGCTCAAAAGCTGGGCAAATACCCCCCTTATTGTCTTCAAACTGTATATAGGTAAGCAAGAAGACGTGTTATTAGGTTTATTTGTGTAATGTGGGTCAATCGACTGAGGGTGCAACCCAATCAAGAGGCGCACCGACGGTTGAGAAGCAAGGTTGCGTGTGAAGCCATCCACCAAGAGCTGCTCCTTGGTGAGAGCTGGGTAGACGCCTAAATATTTAACGCCACCCCCTGCAGCCTTTCTGCCATGTTTCCAGCCATTGTGACAAGGCTGTTTGGATATTGTGCAACTGCTCTGCAGCAGCTTGAAGCTAATATGATCAAACACACCACACAAGCAAACCTGCTCTGGAGGTATGGTGTCGAGGGGATGGGGGAGGGAGGGAGGCGGGGAGGGAGGGAGGCGGTGAAATGGTGAAGAGTCAATAGGGGTTTCGCGTGTCTAGTGCTGCCAGGTGTCGGTTCCCATCCCAAAGCCCAAAGCAGCCGCCGCCTGTACCCACAACAGCCCCGGGAGGCACCCTCGATGACAATAAGACATCATCTGCAAACGCTAGAATTACCCCCTGTCACTCTGCTCAGCTTCTTCGTTAATTACACAAACCATTTCCTTCAAGATGGCTCGCGTTGGCTGCCGGCCCAGAAATCTATCACTGCGCTGTCTGCTTCTGTCGGATCCCACGAACAGGTTAATCGGGTTAGGCGTGAGTTAATACAGGTGGCCGGTGCGCGAGAGCCAAGGGAACACGCTCCACTTCAACCTGCCAGGCTGGGGGCTCTTTTGAAACCATTTTTTCCATCGCTCTCACCACATCCTGTTTGTCTTCCTCCGCCGACCTGTCTTTCAGTGCTCCAGCTGAGCAATTATCCAGCTCCAGACTTGTAAATATCAACGATGATTTCTTGATGAGGAGCAAGTCGCTGCCTGTTCCGGGACGGGGACTGAAAAAAAAACAACTTTGCTTCAATGGTTGCTGATAGCTGTGTTTGCCCTGTATTATACTATCGTGCTGTATTACGGGCTGATGTTTACTTTGTGCGATACAGCTTTCCATTGAGGTTAAGTGGCTCTAGTCGATATTTCCAAACGGTTGTATCCGAGCTGCATCTGTGTCCTTGTTTGGATTTTCTCTTTCTCCCCGTTTGCATGCTTTTAGCCTTTAGGTGCATCTTTATATAGCATTTTAACCACATTATCATCAAACTAATTCAGGTCATGATTGAAGATGTTTGGGTTTTAGTAATGTGGAAATACCCCTCGTACACTTATTTTAACTGTATGCTTTCATTCCCTCAGGAGGGCGTCTGTGATTGACAGGAAAGACATAGTTTGCCCACCTTTTTATTTGCCACTGCATCACAGCATGCAGCATCCTGTGGGGATTTCTGCTATGTTCCACTCATTACAGCCCACGTCTTCCTCGGGGGTTGGAAAGCAAGGCCGCTTTTGGTGTGTTCAGCAAATACAAATTGGGGAAAGGGAGGTTTTTAATTTAATTGCATTAAAAAAAAAAGGTTTCCTTCCATCCGTGTTCTGCCACACTGAAGTGAATTCAAGCTTGAGATGCACTGTTGTTGCATTTTTGGTTATTTTACAGACATACTGTATTTCGACTCTATTAACTTATTTGAACGAGCCAAATTTTTTTAAGCTGTGCATTGCAGCAGCGTCCTTTGTTTAGGCAACCGCAACAGGAAGACACAAACAAGCAGCAGGATGTGTCAGTCAGATTTAGGGCATCTATACCCCTGAGAGCACAAAGAGAAAACAATGATTCAGAGCTAATTTTAACTTTAAAAATCTGGATCAGTCCAAGCATCCACTGCTTTAAGCGGCAGAGGAAATAAATAATTTAAAACAATGATAGTGCCTTAAATTTGACTCCCAAATAACATTTTTTCTCTTCGTGTAATGTCCCCATTAGTTTTATAGTATCACCTTCGACCATTAACTTTTTGCTACAAATCCAACAGGTTATTGGGATCTCCTTCTGAATTTGGCTAAAACCAAAATTTGCCGACAGAAATGCTCTGATGCTGGGCTTTGCAACTAAATCCATGACATTAATGACAATAGATGCTCATTAAAGTGTAGCTGGTTGAATAATAAAAGCACCTCGAGATGAAGAGTTGGTTCCATTAACAAAAGCAGAAGAAAATATTGGAAACAGTAGATGAAAAGTGACATTTCTGTTGGTTTCATCCAACTGTTTTTATACAGGTGAATGAAAAATAGTCATAGTCAGGTCAAGCCACTGTGCAATAATCCTACAGTCTGAAATACACTCCAAAGTACAGTGTTTGGGCTCAACATAAGTTTGCAGCAATCTTTTTGAGTAAAGACAACTTCTAAAGAAATTATGTTCAACCAACTAAATATTTTGAGTTCAGGGAATCTGAATTTCCTCTATAATCAAATGTATTTTTACATACCTAATGATTAGCAGCATAAGCACAAGTTTTTAAGTTGATTATTCATAAAAATGAAGCTGTTCCAACGAGTTCTTCCACACTATTTAAAAGGATTTTTTAAGTGTTCGTACTTAATTACCATAATTATGAACACAAGGTGTTAGAAGTTGGCAACATAGTTAGGAAAACAAGTTGCTCCAGTGGTTACTAGGTAGGGTAAAGGATCTGAAATTCTGAGCTCCTTGTAAAGAAAAACTTTTGTGCTATCAAACCCATTTCATCAAGTTACCTCAACCTGATTTTACTTTAAAATCTACTAACACAGAAATTTGAGTTTAAATTACAGACAATATTAAGTTGATGCAACATTATTCTGGTGAACCAATGTTTTCAACTTAAAAGCTTTATCTAATTCAATTCATATGAATTTGTGTCTTGTAATTATGCATTTAATTAAGAGTTGGGAATAGGTACCTTGATTTTTTTTCTTTAGAGTGTAGGCAGATGAGGGGATGTGAACTTAAGACGAAGAAAAATAAAGCTATATTTCATTTAATCACGGCAATTTGAGTTTAGTTTAACTGACGTAGAAATTTGAGTTGCAATTCTATATAATATTAAGTTGATGCAATTACTATTATTATGTCAAGCAAACTTATCAAAATAGTGTTTTCAGCTTAAAAGCCTAACCGAAAACACTAAATCATTTTTTTAAAATCTTGCAATAAGGCATTCAGTGTTGAGGTTACTCGAATTACTTGTGTACCTGCCTTACTTATCTCCTCACCTTTGAGGGAAAGACTTGATCACTTCCTGTTAAACCCAACTGATTTAGCAGCAAGTTAAAGAGCTTTTTATATAATACAAACACATGTCAAGCAGTTTTTAACCACTTTAAGAGAACTTTTATGCAAAACTGCGTGTCAACATGCTCTAAAAAAAACACATCCCAACTGCAGGAAACGTGACAAAAATGAAAATCTGCAGTTCTCTCAGTAACTGTAAAGCAACTTGACATTCACTGGGCAAATACATAATCAAGTGTCAGACTAAAAACAATACAGAAACCTGCACTGCATTATAGTTTAATATACCTCAGTGTGGTATTTATCTGTTGGAATATGTTGCACCCAATGATCTGCCAGAATCCAAAAGGAGCCATAAAAATTTCACCCGCAAATTTGCTGCGGATGTCAACATCCCTGTTCGTGTGACAGGTTAGTAAATACATCAGCTCTGATACTGTGAATGAGAGGCCTGTTAATACACGGAGGTGTTTCGGAGCCTTGTAAATAAACAGCCCTGGAGGTGTATCTCATTATGAGCCATGAGGAAACACTGGCTGCTTTTACAGGCAGCCAGGGTGTGGGGAGCGGGAGAGGGCATTTCCGATAAGCACGGCAGACCCACCGCTACCAGCAGCCAAACCTCCCACACAGGTCTGGGTCACCTGAAACCACACAGACCCCCCACCTCCACAACCACAGTGCCACGCTGGGCAGGAAGCAGAAAAACGAAAAATTAGCCAGGGCATTTTTTTTTTTTGTTGCAAACATTCCACAGAGAGCCAGAACCACACCATTCAGTCCAGTATTACACGCTTTATAAGAACAGTAAATACTGAAGTGTCAAATGGTTCACAAACATACTTCTGAACCAAAAGCAGCAAACAGAGACGCACACAGCCACAAATGTTCCAACTGCTCATATTAACCACTGAAATTATAGTAGTTTTAAAGATTTATGCCGCATTTTTCACTTTATTTGACAGCAGAGACAGAAAAAGTCCCACTAGGAATCAAACCAGGGACCCTCCAATGACAACATCTGAACCAGTGTGGTCTCCTGAAATAACAACAGTTCTAAAGCTAATTGCTCAGATACTCTCCACCACATTAGGTTTAAATTACCTATGAAACTTTGTATTTCAAACCATTCAGTTTAACTAGCAGTGAAACACTAATTATAGATGTTGATGCATAGAAATGTATGAGAATCTGTGCTTATGTTATGTAATGAGCTAGACCGATATCTGATTACAGAATAATCACTGTGATATGTTCGGTTTAGCTATTTGTGGACTGAAAATGTAAAGTATAAAACTAATATTCTTCTTTGTAACCACCCAGGAAACTTCCTTACGAAACTGAATTAGAAACAGAAGCGGGGCACAGCTGTTTAAAAAAGTTATCTAGATTTGAAAATCCCATGTTTTGTAATCCAGGATCAAGTAATCCATCTTTTTTATGTGGTGGTTTTTCACCAGATTGAACCAACCTGATCAAGATACACATTTTTCTACTGTCTAATGCCTACTTTATCTACTTTAGGACTGGAACAGTTCAATAAATTAACTGCAAAATATAAATATATGCATACAAACACACTACTTGATACAGATACTGTATTATTTGAACAATTTTGATTATATTTTGTTCCTGAAATCAACCCTAGGATCAGCATTATCCTCTTTGTATTGGATCACAGGTATTTCCATCCCTATAAAAAGCTTTCAAGAACTCATACTAAAGGCTTGATCCAGATCAAAACCATGACTGGATTACAAGATCTAATCTTATTTTAGAATCCCTTTTCTTTTTGTTGTCTTTCAACCCATCTTCAAGATTAGTCCAAAACAACTGGGTCCTGATGACAGCATTAGGAGGATTTTGTGTGGCATACTGTAAATGCTTTTCAGCTTTCTTATCCTCCTGATCATCTTGCAACCAGCCATGCAGCTCACAAGGTTGGGCAATCTAGTGCACCGAGGTGGAAGGACGATTCTTAACCCAGCAATCTAGCAGTGGAAGATACATTAACAGTGCTGCAGATAGTTAAAAGAAAACCACTGAAATTCAGTGGCTGAAGTAGATAAAGGCGGTGCTGATAAGCAGCGGAGAACAAACAGTAATACGACTTGTTTCAGCATTGAGGCTGCAGTGTGCACATGGCCACAGCGCAGGACTGTGAAGTAAATTAACTCCAACACATCACGCTACAACTTTTTAGCTGCTTGACGCAAAAAGAAAACGCGCAAGGTTCCCCATTTTCCATGATTAATCTACAGGAGAAGTCCGATTTGAAGATTTTTGGATGCACTGAGTTTTTCTAGCTTCATTTCAAAAGACACAAAGTTTGTTGACATGCAGGTTCCACATATGCGGCGCAAAATGAGAAAGAAATGGGAGGAAAACGCTGCAAACAGAAGTTGCATGGAAGCTGTATGGAAATACTTCAGCAACAGAAAGGATGATGCAGACCAAAAACAAGTACTGAAAGTGTCTTACAGCTGTTGGCACCATTACACGAGGCAGCACAACTGATTTGTTTGACCATTTAAGTCGGCACAAAACTCTGCATGACGAGTGCAAAGCCAGATCTGATGCCATCCAATGCAATATATATGTATGGATTGGATGTCTTTGCCAGTGTTGCAACATATGAGAAAGGTTCAAAATGGCCTTTTATTCGGTTTGTTTGAATGTTTTTGGGTAGTTTTCTAAGCAGATACACTCCCTACAAAATCACCCCAATCATTTTAGAATGATTTAGTCTTTTTAAATAGAGTTTCAATGCATGCATGTTTTCATATTGCAATAAAATACTGCAGCAAAACAAAATATAGCAATGCCAGTGGTTTTCCAAAATTGTGCACCAACAATACTTGGAAGTGCAGCAGCAGCAGCATAAAACACGGAACTGCAGGCCAGCAGCTGATACCTATAAAGTACATTAAATTATTTGCAGCTGCAGCTATTCAGCATCCATGTGACAAACTAAACTGAGTCTCCCATCAGACTTCAGCATTAATACTGATGAGCTGAGTACATTAGCATCATCATGTCTGCTCTGTAATATGCAGATCCAACAGTAGCAGCCTGCTTTTCAGGGAGAGGTAAGAAACCAGCAAAAAGCCCAGCAGCAACCAGAGGAGGGAGGATGTCAGAGAATCCCAACTAATACAGTCAAACATCAAAGCAAACATTTGGGTGACATTAAAACAACCAGCAGCAGCCAACTGACTGTTAACACACAGATACCAGCAGAGCAGAGCAACTCACTACATGCATGTTCACACAAGCTGCTCCTACCTTGGAGATGTGGAGAAGTTTCGTCCCTTCAGCGCTTGAATCCGTTTGTGCTCCGATCCGAAGCTGCAGCCTCACAAAACCACGACAGCGGCTCACCTGAGAGGCCCAGAGCTCACCTGGTCCGCTGGGTCCAAAGAGCAGCGACCAAGAAACGCGTCAGAATCCTCATTATTCCTTCAAAAAAAGTTCTTCTGAAGTAGCAAAACTGACTTATTAAAGGGATAGTGGGTTGAAAACTGGTGCATTCGTCGTAACAGGGATTTTTTTGTGTGTTTTTTTTACGCAAACAAGCACCTGAACGCACCGCAGCTCAACAGGAACTACTTTCAATTAAAGGGTCAGTTCAAATAAAATGCAGATTCTTTCATGCTTTTGAATATTTTTTAAGCCATTTATGAACATTAAACAGCATTTTCCCAAGAAATAGTTCTAATTACAGTAAATAATAACAATTAATGGATATAGGAGCTGCAGGAATCAAAAGATTTTCTTCTGGATGTTGCTGTTAAGTTTATTTTTAATATAAAATTAATGTTTTTTCCGCTTTTGCACAACAATGGAGTAAATGTCACTTTTTAAAGGTTGATTGATTTGGTATTTTCAGGGCTGATACCACTATAGATTATCATTACCATCAATTAGACTGATAACTGATATTTGCAACCAGTAAAAAATTGCATTTTTTAATGTTAAAATTTAGAAAAATGCAAACTTCAGCACATTTTTTTGTTAAAATACGTTCTTTTTTCTTCTTTCTTCTTACATCTGTTTATTTAAAAGAGATATTTTAGACGTTCATCCTACTGTGTTGATTGGCTATTGCACATGGCATGTAGCTAATCAGAGAGCACTGTGGGCGGGACATGGCTTGAGACTACCAATAGAGAGATGCCACGGCATCAGACCTAAAGTGACAGATTTTTAAATGATTTTTTAAAATCAGGAATATGTCAAAAAATAAATAAACAGAAATACCAATAATGAGGACAATGGTGCGTATTGGATCCTATAATCATCCAGGTTGATAATCATTCGAGGTTTAAGTAACTTCACCTCCAATTACTGGGGTGAAGAAAAAAATCAACAATCATCAAAATCCCTAAACTACCTTATTTAAAGTATGTGGATGAGCAGACATCACAAGAAGCAAGACAGGTTTAATTTTTTTAATTGGTGAAAAACAACTCAGGTAGCCTTTCTAGGAAATGACAGAGAAAAATATTAAACCCTAGATTGAGAGGAGAAAAGATAAACAACAATAGTAAACTTCATACTCTGTTCTGCTTGTTTCCTGGCGCCATTCACATGTAGTGTTTTTGTATAGTTTGCTATTTAAATAATGCAACCTTCAAAGACAAATAAAAGTCAAGCGCAACAGTGTTTTTTTGGTAAAATATATACTTTTTTATTTATTTCTTCATACAAAGAAATATTATGAATGTTCAGTATTTAATCATCTAGAAACATCTGTTCCATTTTGCTCTTGCATTGTGTAAAATTAATTCCTTTGATGTACATACCACAAAATACTTGATTTACATGTCTTTTTCATTTTTGTACATACAGATCTGCTAGTCTAGATACATATTATATGTGGATAAGACAAACATTTTCTAACATTTTTTTTTAGATCTCAAAACGGGTTGAATAAAACTCAACCGTAGCCGATGCAGCCGCATGGAGGAAACCCATGAGTACAAGTTTTTTGTATTTTTTCGTATTTTTTCCTCAGATATTCCCTCAGTTACATGAATCCGGATGCAGTACTCCATCGGTTTTAAGGGAAAATGTCTGACTTTCCTTCCAGAATGTGACAGCTTGCTGAGAGAGGTCATCATAAATGCTTTTCTTTTTTTAATATAATCAAACATTGCACTAAGGAGAGAAGAGGAGATGGAGGCTTTTTTTCCTCCACACACACTCTTATTGGGAGTGTCAGAGTGAAATAAAGGATAAAACTACAAATAAAATACAGTGTAAGAAGCCTCCATCTCCCCTGCTAGCAACCATTGGTTTGAGGCTAAACCAGGCAGCTGGTTTGAACTGGAAAATCCAAAAGAAATAAGCTGAATTAGATCCTGTTTTGATGACAGGAGCAGGCGAACTGTGTTGGATAGTTAAAGAGGCACAACATTTTCTTGACTTCAAAAAGGACAGACGGACAACCACGTTTCACTAAGTGGCGATCTGACCTTCAAAAACTGATTCCGAGGGACTCTAGGTGTGAGGATATGTCGTGTACATTCAGTCTGAGCTCTGCATTAACACATGGATGCTAATAATCCCCCGTTACGCCTGCATTTTCCATATTGGGCCACCACACTGAGCATGCATAGCGTAGCATAGCATAGCATAGCATAGCTTAGTGTAGCATAGCATAGCATGGCCGCCGCCCGGTGCCCTCATGATAGCGTGCCACCCGCTGCAAAGACATCACATCAAAGAATGATAACTACACATTTTCTCCCTCTTGCATATCAAGAATTCAAGTAGAAAGACAAAAAAAAAAAAACTAAGAAGCAATGCAGGGAAGGAAAAACAAAGCAGAGATAGTGACTAAGCTGTGAGAAACATGATACCAACCCAAAGTTTTTTTTCTTTTTTGGCAACAAGTGGAGAGTTAAGATCTGCTGTGGCGAGGTGAGATGTGAGGAAAGTGAATAAGGCATAAAGTATATAGGCCATGGACGATGGCACATGAGGTTTTTTCTGATGACACCAGAGGTTAGAAACCCCGCCTGAGGCAATCCTTGCTGTGCTGCGAGTGCTTTCACAAAAACCTTTCCTGTTCCTTTGATCTCTTTAGTCATGGATCTGAGACTGGAGCCTGCTCTGTTTGAAGAAGCGCCTTTTGTCAGTGAGGCGAAACCCAGTTTGTCTGTCGTCTTTTTTTTTTTTTATCTTTATGCTCGATTTCTGGGAGATATGCATCTGCTACCTCACGCAAAGGTTCTTCTTCAATCTCGCCGTGAAAACAAGGCACACACTCCTCCTTCTCCTCCTCCTGGCTTGGCTCGCCCTCAACAAATCAAACGCCTCTCAAGGAAATTTGATTGAGACTTTCCGTGACCTTTGAACTGAGCCGAATAGGGCAAGAGGCTGGCTCCGAGCCAACACTGCTTCTAATGGGGGAGTTAGAGAGCCGAGGCTCCAATCGATCTGCCGGTTACCTTTACCCGATTAGCATAATGTTAACATGGGCCCTTATGTGGTCCGGGATAGGATTTAACATTTGATGGATGGGTCATTCATTAGAGCAGGCAGCGGGAGCGCTGAGAATGAAAGGGCAGCTGTATACTTTAAGCATGAGTGACACAATGAAGATCAATTAGGCCTATTGATCTACCTGTTATTGAGTGGAATGGGACATGAGATCTGCTGCTTTAGGCCGACGCAGGAAAAAACTGGATTGTAAAAACACCTTATAAAAGAATCACACTCAGAAAAGGGTTGAAAGAGGGATGAAGGTAAAGTCGTAATGCGTGAATAGATGAGGATGGATGGGTGTTTCTCCACTTCTCTGTGAGCACTCTGTACCCGTAATATGGTGCTTTTTTTCCCCCCACCCAAGTCTCTGCTTCAGCTGATTATCTGCATTGTGAAGCACCAGTCAAATCCACTGAGTTTACAGGACCACGAGGGAGGAGCAAGAGAATTAAAAAAAAATGAAAATGAGGAATGTTAAAAAAAAAAAAAACACGTGGGTCAGATGTTATGTACAAATATGGTTAGGCAGCTTAGTGAATTAATTGCTTAGAAATAAAAATAAATTATTATAAAATAGATTTCTGTACATTTTACATATATATAGCAATATCTCCACATCTTGCCATTGAATTACAGAGGAAAAAAAATAACTTCTCGACAAATTAATAAAAAAAACAACAAAAAAGTCTGATTTTTCCACATCAATCCCAACCAAAGTTATGTCCAGTCATCTGGTAGAACTTCATGTTGAAGGGCCTGTAGAAGTCCCGTAGCCTCTGCACCACCTCGGGGTCAATGTTCGGATGGGTGCGCCCTTTGGTTTTCCCCAGGCAGTGAGGCTTGCTGCTGCCCTCTGCTTTCTTGAGGCACGGGAATCCCTTGGTCTGGTTAAAGTAAAAGTGTTTGTCCGTGATGATCCTCTTGAGGCCCAAGAAGTCCTGCACTCGGCCCAGCTCTCCGGCCGGGTCGCTGATCAGACGCTCGCCGCTCACGAACAAGATCTGGTCCATGGGGAAGTACTGCAGCCAGTTGTCCAGGTGCTTGGCGTAGATGCCAATCTGGATGGCGCTCCACGACGTGTCGATGAGCCCCGTAGTCCTGTTTTTGAAGGTGAGGCTCTCAAAAGAGGGAATGTCGGGCTTCTTGGACAGCGTCTGAGTGTAGTCCGAGATCGCTCTGGTGACCGGGTCCCTCACCACAACGATTAACTTGGTGTCCCGGGACATGGCGGAGATCCTCGCCGGAGCCTCCCTGGTCACAAAGTAGCTGGGGGTTTTCTCCATGGTGATCTGGCCCTCCAGGGTCTTCGGCATCAGCTCCCTAGAGGAAGAAATAAAAAGAAACATGGTGCAGAAAAGAAGGTTAGGAGAAGGGTAAGGTCTTGCATAATGTAATCAAGTTGATGGAGTGTTCGCTGCTCTGCAATCAATGACTCACTGAGCCTGTTTAGCCTTATTAGAGGGCTTGAAAACCTATTAGTGCAGGCAGTTCTCCAACATCAACAAGCTCACTCACTCATAAGATATCTCACTTCTGACAAAGAACAGAAAAACCCCTTATTTACTGCATTATCAAACACGATGAAACATTTAGAGGAATTTCAGTCGGGATTAAGACCTCTGCTTTCTCACTTTTACTCCTCAATGACTTAAACTAATAATTTCCATTGTGAATAATTTTGATAAGCCTTACAAAGCATTTTTCCCCTAAATTAAGTCACAGCATGTGTGAATTCCATTATCTGATGTGTCTTCCCTGAGCTCGCCTTTTCTTCAAACCTCACGGCTGGATGTAATGTTCCAAAGTGGTCGGACTTAATCAAAAAACCACCCTCCCTCTTTATACCACTGGATCTGCCTTGCTGACTCAGGCATAGCTGTGCCACGGTGTCCCGCCTCCCCCGCCACCCTCCAATCGGACCCACACACACACACACACAAAAATCAAAACTGCACCAGCGCTGAAAGATGATGAGGCTTGTTTCAGAAAGGGAATCTGTTTTTTTGACATGAGCGGGGTTTTGGGGTTTTTAGGGTGAAGGCTGGCGGATGGGCTTTTTACAGATACAGACGTATAATCAAGAGGCTCTCGAGAACAACCGGTTTTGAAGGGAAAAGCGAAACGCGCTCGGCTCTCGCGGCATCAGGTTTCAGAACTGGTGGCCGACCGCAGAGTCGAGATTATGGTGGAGGCGATAAGAGCGGTTTTGACTGACATTGAAACGGGGATCGTCTTTCCAGAAAACTGGCCTGTGCAGTGTAAAGGGGAACAAAAACCGGATGAAAGTGGTTCAAATTATGGACAGCCAAATCAGAAAGACAATCGCTGACACTTAAGACCGAGAAAACCAAGGGAAACACCAACAAATAAGCAGTCTGAAGCTTTAAAGGGGAAAAACAAACAAAGGTACAGGGAGATAACTGAGGGCACTGATCTATCAGGGTGAACACACTCTTACAGATAAGATTCCTGTTGGCCTGTTGTTCCCTAAAGCTCCCCTTTGTTGTTAAGGCACTGATATGCCATTGTGTAGACAGTCCTCTAATAGTAGATCCCACTCAAATGCTCTGTAATCCTACACAGAATGTTTGCACAAGGCAAACTACAATGCTGGACACGTTCTGTACACTCTAATAATCGATTCCCTCCCCGAAGCTTCAGCAGCTGCTCAGAAATACACTCTAAAAGCTAAAATCTAGTTCATGTCCATCTAGCTCATGGTTAATTCATGCAACATCAGCTCGACGCACGTATTCCTGTGCAGAAATTTCCCCGTAAAAGCACGGAAAAGAGAGGGGTAATGTCAGGTAACCAATAAAAATGCCTTATGGAAATGGTGTTGGCAGATTTGTGTAATCCTAATGCAGTGCCAGCGATCTAATTATGATAATATCATCTTGATTGCTGACACATCAGAGGGGCGAATAGAGCAAAGCAAAGGCTTGCTTCCAAAAGCTCATTAATAGCCCATTGAAATCAAAACAGATACTGCAAGTGGTTTTTATGCAATAGCATGACAGATCCAGCGAAGCACTTCTGGAGAGATATGAATGCAAACAAGGCGCGTTGGAAAAATTATGTGCCGCACATTCTAAACTGTTTATACAAGCGCCTCTCGAATGTGTTCAAGGAATATAAACCATATAAACCAAACATGCTTGACTTAAACTGCATGCCATTCGTCATTCTTCATGTGCACAATGGTGACGCTGCCTGCGAGGTTTCTTTTTTTATTGTCACTCCTTGTGCTAACATACAAAAAGAGTCCAAGAGCCAAACAGAAGAGGCAAATGGCTCCCCCATCTAATCCGATTTCAACATGACAATGTGGCACGGAGATAGGGAGGAGGCCTGAGTTACAATGTGCATAGTGATAGATTATGCTGATCCAAGCTCCGGGAATCCAGCGTCAAGTGTTGGGGGTTGCGGGAGCGTAAAACAAGGGGATGGTCAGACAGAAAGTGGCGAGGAAACCTTCTAAAAAAGCGCCAAATCCACAAGAAGAGGCCCCCTAGCTAATAAAAAATCTCCACCTCTGACTTTGCCCACTCTCCCCTGCCAAAGAAGCCAAAAAAAAAAAACAAGGCAGGAAGGGAGAAAAGAGGGGAATTTTAGTGGGACAAGTAGCTCTTGGAGAAACAATGGCTATTATCCTCTTTTTTGATTTATGAGGTGCCGCTTTTAAAGATTCCGTCAGCAAACAGGCAATCGGGTGACACCGGGCTCCTCTTTTTTCCTGCTTTTCTTTGAAAGTGAGCCATTGTCCCTGGGCGGAGGGGTGAGCGGGGCAGTGGTCAGGGCAGTAGGGGCGGGGTTGGGGGCAGGGCAAGAGGGGGCAGATAGAGGAGGGTGGTGGGTGGAGGGGTTGGGTTGAGTGGAGCACTTCTTCATCCTCCTCAACTTCAAGTGAGAGAAGCCCTTTGGAGGGCTCTTAAGTGGAACGTGTGCCCAAATTGCCCTGCAAACATCCGCCCTGGTCCGCCTTTGGATAGCAACACAGAATCCACAAATACCACAACGCAAAGCTACTTCTTGTGATATATATCTTCTTTTTTTTTACCCCTCTGTGCCTCTCTGCACCTTTCCAAAGTTGAAAGACATGCCAGAAACAGTGATAAGACAGAAAGCAGAAGCCTCCCTTGTCACATGACGGCATCAAACGGAGGCCGGCGGAGTTGGCCCTTTGGCCCGAGCGTTTTTAAAAGAGCCCCTCATCCCGCCGGAGCTAAACGGCAAGCAGGAAAGAGGGGTTATTTTTGTCTGATGCTTCTGCCTCCCCTCCTGTCACGTTTGATTTGATGATAACGGGCTGCCGCCGAGCCGTCTGTGTCAAAGCATCCCTGACGAAATGACTACTTTTGCTCGTAGACAAAAGGATTTAAAAAAAAGCTATTTAGTGGTGTCTGTCGATTTTATATTTGATACAAAAGGTTCTCAATTGTCTCACATGTCTGGATGTGGAAAGCATTTGGATGTCAAATTAGGGTTTGTGAATTTGAATACAGACAAATCAGAGGGCATTTTGTATGCACCAGCAAAGGGAGGGTGGGGTTTTGCTATCAAGGGCATTTAAAGCTAAGGCACTCTGGTTTCTATGGTTTGGAGACCCATGGGAGGTAACACCACCCAGAACAACAAGTGAACTGAGCCCTAAGTAGCTCCAAGTCTGAATAAACAGAGACAAGACAATCAAACTAACCACCTACTTCTGGGAAATCAAGCGGGCATTCACTAACAACACTTAAAACACAGATTCCACTCCACTCCTCACCCCACTGATCCGCAAGGTTCACTCGACCCCTCAGCGATCAGGGATTGAGGTCTGATAGCAAAATGACACTTCACAAGTGGGAAGAAGGAGAGGGAGGAAATGAGGGAAGAGGCACTGAAAGGCTGCCTTTCTTCTTCAAGGGCCTCTTACCCTGTGAGCCCTTCTCATGAACCAGCGCGGTGGACGTACGAGCGTTTTCAGGAAACACAAAGAAACATCTTTATTCCGTATTGGACGATAAGGATCTGGAGCACCCACTTGTTCGTGCACGAATTCAAGAATGTGCAAACAAGATGGATTCTATAATTCACTGGATATGATACTGTGGTGGTTTTAGGAGGACAGGGGAACTGATGATAGATGATACACGCACATATGTTTGATGTTAAAGGCCTAATACTATAAAATGGAGCTACTGTAAGCAACGTGTTTATGTAACGCCCATACCAACACACATCCACTACTACTAAGGGGAGGATGGCATGCACGCCTCTGCTGGCTCACGGAATATTTTTCAAAGTAGCATTTAAGCACATGCAGAAGCCAGACATTTTGAAATACACTCCAGTGTGCCTGGAGTCTGACATTACATTTAACCGCAGAGCATGGCTCTGGCTGTAAATTAGAAAGAATAAAGAAGATGGTTTATGGCGCAGAGAGGGAGACGAGCTCCGACTAGAGTTACAGGAGCTTCATCTGTTCTCTCTTTCAAGCACTTGAAGTGGAGGCCAGGTGTTAGTATGTGGCCACTTAGAGCTTTTTGACAGTTCATTTCCTGGCTGAGAAGAGCCAGAGATCCCCGCTTAAAAAGTGAGATCTTGCAGGAGTGAATGCTGACGGGGTTAGGTGCGCGTCTCTGTATCTCATGCGTCTAAGGTTTCATGTCGATATGCGTTCAGGTGCCAAAAAATATGCATGCCTTTGTGACTGACGAAGT
The DNA here is from genome assembly GCA_024666655.1 of Dascyllus trimaculatus. Lineage (NCBI taxonomy): Eukaryota > Metazoa > Chordata > Actinopteri > Pomacentridae > Dascyllus > Dascyllus trimaculatus. Next base: position 7,986,195 of record CM045463.1, on the reverse strand, counting down.
CTCCATGTGTGCATTCACACCTGCTTGCCATTTAATACCTAAAAAGTCGCAAATGGTGAAGCTTAAGTGATGCTACAGACTCATCAGCCTGATCAGACTGAGGTTTCAGATTATCAGGCTTCACTGAATAATGGTGTCACTGCAGGAAGGTGGCGGAGTGGAAGCCCCTCCAAATCATCTGTCTGCTAAAGGGATTAATAATGCAGGCTGGTCTGGTATCACACACTCTGCATGAGATGGGTGCAGCTAGAAGGAGGAGAGATGTTTGAAAGCTAAATTCCTCCTGGAGATTAATGGGAATGTTGTTGTCAAAAGTGTCTGTCAGTACGAAAGGAGCTAGTGCAGACTGTTTCCTACTATATCTCTGCTTTTGGAAAGTCCTAAAAAAAGAGGATTGTAGGACCAACACAAAAAATTTGCTTCATTCGGTAACATGCAATCAAATTAAGTTTATCCAAATTACTTTAACAAGTAAAATGAATGCCACTGGTTTAAGTTGAATGTACAGTTTGCATTGCTGCAACTTCATTTTAAGGAAAGTCATCTTGGAGGTATTTGCTTCACCCAGGCGTTAAATGCAATGATGGCTTTCTTTTTCTTTACTCTGCAATCCTACTCGAGAAAAAAAAAGGCAAATGAGATGCAGCTGATGCGTGATATCGGACGCTCAATGCTAAAAAAAAAAGTAGTCAACCTAATTTTTGCAGACATTATAGCTTCAAGGTAAAAAGTGTAATTTCAAATTGATGGAATCCATTACAGTAAACTGACAACACCAACGCAGGAAGATAAGTTGGATTCTTTCAAAACATTAGCTCAAATGCATTTTTTACAGTGTACTGTCTCACCAACAATCACACTCACGGTCAGTGACTCAGTGGTTTCACCTTTTGACCAATTCCAAAGGATGATGAATTTTAGGATATTTAAGACCTCAATTAAAACTGGAAAAATAAAAACAAACCTACAAGTATTGGTTTAGAACATTTCTGCTAACAAGGTCTTTATCAAGGGGAAACAGAAGGGAGTCTAACGGAAAATGGCCAAAGACTACGCAACAAGGTCTAAGGTCAGAATATAATGAAGCAGCCATCATTTTAATCTTTTCCAGACTGACATGCACGGACCACAGTGGCCAAACTGGTAGGAGTCGTCGTCTTGCTTCTTGCTCGGTGACACTTTGACATCCCAAACTCTGGAGGCTGGAGTTGGGAGTCAAGATCTGCTTGATGAATGCGGCTCCCAGACCCCGGACTCCATCAAGAAGTTGCAGCATGTCAGAGCGGCCTGGGAATGTACTGACCCTCGGCGTAAACACAACAGTTAACCCGGCCGACGCAACCCGTCCATCCATCATTTCACACTGGAATCGGGGAGTTACGCTTCACCAGAGTGGAGCTTTATATTTTTTTTTTGTTGTTTTTTTTTTCTTCATCTACTTACAGCCTGGGCAGGAGTGTGTAGGAGAGGGAGGGAGGATGAATGACGGAGACAATGTGAATCTACAAGACAGAAAGAGGGAGAGAAGGGGAGTCGGGCCTTGCGGTTGAAGACCATCCAGGCTGGTTTTGGGCTTGTACCCAGCCTGGTTTTTGGATGCAACATCAGACACTAGTAAAGCAGAATAAATAAATAGAGAACTAACCACCACATATAATGTCATGCACTACATGTCAGACACTCTGACAGCATATTACCCCCAAGCCCCTCTCTGTTATGTCCTGAAAATACTTAAAGTGAGGTTGAGACATTCTTCTCCGGCCGCCCCTGCAAATGGGCAGCACTGAAGAGGCGTGACAAGCACAAATTATTCAATTTCGTAGGTAGCTATCATTTTTCCCCACTCAGAAAATCTGTTTTTAAGTATATTCGCTGCTATTTGGCAACTTTGGGGAAACAACACAGGAATGCGAGGAGCCGCAAGAAGAGTTTTTTCGAGCCTGGAACCGCGGCGGCCTGTGGCCATAAGACGGCTGCCTAGAATTACCGAGTGTTAATAACCCTGCAGTGAAGCGAGCGAGCCCACCATGTGGCATAAATAAAACAGAGGAGCTGGTGAAAGGGATGGTGGAGAGTAGAAAGTAGCAGTACCTCTTCCTCATGAATGCGCAATAGGCCGCCTTCAGAAGTGCTGTCCTTTCTTTTTTTTTTCCTTCTTCGGCTTTTCAAAAGATGTAGCCGAAAAAAAGGTTGATTTCTTAAAAAGAGGTGAAATATCATGCATTGTGTGCAGCCTGCAGACGCACACACACACACACTTGGTGATATTCCCCCAGAATTTGTTTAGCGCTAGTAATCCCCTCTAATCAGTGTGTTTGCTCGGGGTGTTTGCTGAAGGTGTTAGCCCAGAGCTCGCCACACATTCCACCACTGCATCAGTATCAGGGTGCGACTGACTGACTGACTGACTGACTGACTGACTGACAGCTGGAGCGAAATAAACTGACGAACCGTGAACGAATAAAAGAAAAAAAAAGAACAACAGGGCAGACAACAATGGAAAAAAGGTGCAGGTGAAGACTAGCGAGTGTGTGTGCATCCCTGGGTGTTGTTGTGTGTGTGTGTGTGTGTGGGTGTGCAGCCAGAATCAGCCATTCTGACTGATTTCCTGACACTTGACATGTACCGAGAGGCACATGACTCCTTGATCTAGCTACAGCGAGGATGAATAAAAGATGAAACAGACTGAAGAAGAACATACATGCCACCACCCCCACTCCCCAGACGCACGCACACCGAAAGACCGAGGCAAGCGAGCAGCCTACTTTGCATCCTGTTTGAATTGGCTGTCATCCGTAACTGCCTGCACACCTTTTTGAAGACAGGTGAGCTACAAAGTGAGGAAGAGGGGATTTCCTCCTCTACTGTACGCCGCCTGCCGAGCAAGAAAGCCCATCTTTCCTGTGCGTGTCGGGGCTATTATTTCGCCTCACGCTGCAGCTGCTGTTGCAGGTTAATGGTTTACAAATTCCTGAAGACGGCCTGCCTCCCGAGCTAACATGCAATTAGCCAGATTGAGTAATGATAGCGCGAGTCACGACAATTAACTGCTCCTTTTTCAGTGATGGAAAGAGTGGCAGCAGCAGTCCTCAGGCAATCCGACACTCTTCTTTGGATCGGAGCCTGGATGTTGTCTCCGGCAATATCTCCGAGCTCCGTGGAGAAAACAACCCAGGCTTCTAGAAATAATGTGATTTTCTTGGTTACGTTAAGGTGCCACATAATCCCTGATTGTTTTTCAATTAAACAATGAAGTTGCATATTTATAAACCACATCGGCTGGAGGAGGTTGGGGTGGATGGTGGGCATACTAAACACTAAAACTAGAGTCAAGGATTCACATCCAGAGTTCTGTCATTCTTGGATTTTTGCTAGTTTTAGGGGAAAATTGGGGTTTTGGATGAATGTAAATACGCATTTTGTGTTTAAGGTCAATTTTTTTTTTTTAAAGATTTATTTTTGGCCTTTTAGACCTTTATTAGATAGGACAGTGGATAGAGTCGGAAATGGGAGAGAGTGGGGAAGGACATGCAGTAAACGCCCAAGGTCGGAATCAAACCCAGGACAGCCGCTACGCGACGTAACCATTAGACTATCAGGGTGCCCTGTTTCAGGTCACATTATTATAGCAGACAATGAGCTTTCCCAAACCTTAACCAAGGGTTGCTACTGCCCAAAGAAAGTCATATGGTTCATAATGTCTAGTCATGTCAGGGTGTTGTACTACAAGATACAACATTTAGGCAGAAAAAGAAGCAAACATATCAAGGATACATTCAGTTCCAATGTATCTGTGATTTCCTAAATGACAGTGCACATCCAGAATTAAAAAGACGTACATTGATTTACCAAATTGCACCATCCTCTAAATTACTTATTTGAAGCACAGAAGATCTTTGGCATTCTAATTTAGATCAAATTATGCACAGAGATTACATACAGAGAAATCTTAGGTTTTATGTGCCTGATTTTTTTTCCCCCAGTAGCTCATGAAAAGACACATGTTTAATGACAAAACTTGCTCAAATTAAAATAAAACAAATAAAAGCATTTTAACTTTCCGAACACCAAAACCCACCTGCGGATTCGAGAGGTGTGTTGTCTTTTAAAAAACTGCAAAAATGACACCATTCATTCGGATTTTAACTGCATGACAATCCCTTAACTACTCTTCTGTGATGAGGCGTTCCATTAGAAAAAATTAGCCAAACCTGGGCTTAAAACCATTTTTCTTTAAAAATCACTTTGTTCTATGTCTCTTGTTTAAAAAGTTGCCAAAATAACCAATTTACACTGAATAGATCCTGTAAAAAAACAAACAAATCTGCACTTCTTGGCACTACCATTAGTGAATCAGGGGCTTTTCGGCTGAACTGCAGGCTGTGTTAACACGGAGCAGAGAAGAAACATGTTTGGAAACTAATTCAAATGAATGTATGTATGTAATGTATGTCGCTATTTTTTCCCCCAGTATTGGTAACACTGGTATGCACTTTTTTTGAGTTCTCTCTACTCCTAGCCATAGTTGTGCTGTTTCCATAGAGGTGCAGGACTTAAAAATGAGCCCACAGTGAGGAAAAAATGTGACAGGAGCAAAGAAAAAGTCCCAAAACCCACTGGGGATTCATGGGGTTTTAAATGAAAACAAACCCACACTGACACCCCATTTGTTCCTCAACCCACAACCTAAAATCTGACCAAATTCAACAACAAATACGCGGCTGAAATTTTTGCACATACTGCTTTCCTTCAGCGCAGGCATGGGCCAGTTTATTAGCAGGAACAGTCGCTGGTAGTGGAGCGGCTGCTGCGTCCAAAGACACTGAGTGCAGTTTTCTGCTGATTACGATCAGTTAAACAAGGGGAGAGGGGAAAAAAAAATCGCCTGGTGGAAAATAATTGGCACTGAGCAGAGTTTGGCCAGGTTGTCTCCGAGCTGAGCTGAAGTGTTCTTACAGCACTTACAAGCGAGAGCCCAACAGCACTGGGAGTACATCTAAATGGAGAGAGTGACTAGTGTCGAGCCGCCGTGGTGAAGAGAGACAACTCAGGGCTTCTAATGAGCCCTGCTCTTTTACTGCCAGGCTAATGGAAACCTCGGGAGACCTGCGTCGCTCCCTGCCTTTTCTGTGTTTCCTCTTTTTCCCAGAGGCAGCAACACTCTCCAACACCCTAATGGCCACCTCTGGGACTTAATACCTGGGACAAGTGAAGCTCTGCAGGTTCGCCGTCATCACTTTCTCCTCTTGCTCCAACTTTTTCTCACCCATCTTTACCGAATAATTAACAAAAAAACCATATTAGCGCGTTTGCCTCCCTGCGGGGGGGAACCTTCCTTAATGTGCTAAGGAGTGTTTATTTAACAGCAATGAATGACCATTAACTCAGAAGGGAGGACGCCTGGTTCTGTTCTGACAACAACATCCAAATTATCACCTCATTAAAAAGAGCCTAATTCACACGTAGCACAGAGGGAGGGTTTGTGCGCCGCTTTCTCTTCATTAGGAAGTATTTTATTGTTGTGGAATTACCTCATCCTTAGAGGAGGATGTTAAGCGGACACATAGCAGCAGTCACAAGGGAGTGAATGAGCACACACAATAGCTTTTTTAAAAAATGTGTTTGCATCATCCAGGAGTGTGTGAATGTTTGACAGCAACTTCCTATCCTCCTTTCTCCTCGCCTACAGCAGGAGGTTCTTGTCCGCGGCGGCCATATTGTCCTCCCTGGTGTGGGTGGTGTTCACCGGACACCAGCATGGAGGAGGAGGAGAAGGACTCGGGGGGGAGGCCACAACGGCACAGCGCCGCCACTCCCCCTCTCCACAGGTCTCCCCTTTCACTATTAACCGGTTGTAATTTGGGGATGAAAGCCGCCTTTTCTCTGTTTCTCCACCCCCCAGTCACTCTGCAGTCCCGAATGGGCCATGCCAGCTTAGGCAGCGGGGAAAGGAGAGAGAACCTCGGTCCCTCAGCACTGACCGAAGCCTCCTCCAGTGGGGGGAGAGGGCCACCGGTGGTCAGTGAGGCCTGCAGCAGCGAGCCCCGCCCAGGCCTGGATGAACCGAGCATGACATGTGACGCTATTCTTACTCATCAGCAGCACAGCTGGAGAATGGAGCGTTTTCTTAAGGGAGGGATTTGAGGATGATGGGAGGTGCTGAGGAGGAGGAGGAGGAGGAGGAGGAGGAGGGGGGAAAAACAGGGTGCTGTTAACAAATAATCCACTCATTTGGGGAGTAAAAGGGGGAAGTTTAGCCAACACAGGGGCACAGTTTCAAGCTGCTTGTTTTCACTCCGGCTGCTGCCATTGAGGGTTCGAAGCAGAGGATGTGAACCTGCTGTCAGCTGGACGGTTGGCCGGCGGTGACGCTCGGCCTCAGAGGAGACGAGGATTTCCAGGAATCAGGAAACAATCAGAGAGCCAAAGTATCTAATCATCTGAATTTGGCATTGTCCTCTTCATGACTGAGACACTTACAGTTTCAGAGCTCATTGATTCTGTCCACAAAACCTGCCGGCGGATTTGAAAGACATATTATCCACCATTGATCAAAATCACTTTATTCTACTTGTCTCGTTTAAAAAATTGCCAAAAATAAATCCCGTGTGCTATCCAGATTCTGTAAAAAACAGAAAATTCTCTACTTCTTGTTGCAGGAAGAAAACCATGGACGACTCAGCTGGCACTAACAGTCAAGTGACAAAAATTCAGAGACTGCTCGGCTGAACTGCAGGCTGTGTATTACACGAAGCAGATAGGAAACAAGTGTTGGAGCAAATTAAAAATGAAAAATCATTAAATATCTATTGTATGTAAAGTCATCATTTGTGGACACTTGGAAAAATGTTGCAAGTGACACCAGTTTTTTTAATTTTTGCAAACTAAATATTTCGAGAAATTAAATTTTTGTGTTTCTCTTATCTATTATTTATGACATTATAACTGTCGCACTGCACATCTTTGAATTCTCTATACTTCTGGGCATAGTTGTGCTGTTTTTAAAGGTGCAGGAGTTTATATTGCAAAAAAATGTCCAGAAAACTACTTGACGAAAACAGAAAAAACATCCTCAACTCAATGGGTTTAAAAATTGTGCCATTGCACTTTTGTTTTCTTTGTTATCGTGTCCAGCCATAGTTGTGTAATTTTAAAAGCTGCAGGACTTCATGTTGTAGTGACAAATGAGCCCACAGTGACTAAAACTTTGACAGGTGCAAAAAAAATGCCCAAAAATGCTCGAAAAAAAAAAAAAACATACTGAACTGCGTAGGTTTAAAAATTGTGCCGTCATGCTTTTGTTTTCTGCAAAGAAAGGCCTTAAAATCCCCAGCGGGGCTTGTAGCTTCCAGCAGCTTTCTGTAGCTCTGCAGATGGTCAACACACAGACTCTGTCAGCCAGCAGACGTCAATCTGACCCCAGTCAAAGGCCCTTAACCCATCTGTACACATTACCTCCAATCAGGCCTGACCAATCAATACCGGCAAACCCAGGGGGAGCCGAGCCACGATGGCGTTTGTGTTTTGGTCTTTTGTGCAGATTACTTGCAGCCGAACCACGTCGTGAGAATCTCTTGAAAAACACTCCTCTGCACGCTTTTTCTACAAAACATCCCATGTATGCAAACATCAGACGTTTTGTTGGCCTGATGCCTTTCACTGGCGCTCTATGGAACCAGGTGGCCTCTTTGGGCACTGAGGGGAAGGAAGGAGGGCGAGGTCAGCGGCAACAGAGACTGGACGGGTCACCTACGTGGAAATAGGAACACCCCTGTGGCGAGCAGATAAAAGGACGTGCACCCATCCAGAACTGTCCAGGAGCTGCAGTCTGACTCCGGCTCAGCAGCCACCAGCGGGGGTGGAGATAGATAACAGCTTCCAAACAGCGCAGACTTCCGCAACCATCCCAAGTCTGATAGTGGAATTTTTTTTTTTTTCCTTTTTTAAAGGGAGCCCCCCCTTTTCAACAATGCTCCACTTGTCCTTTTGTGGCACCATAAGTAGCTTTTACTGCTTTGTGGGTCTGTTTACCTCCACGGTGTTTTATCACAGAAGGGATACAAAGGTTGACCGGAGAGACATCCTGCTCAGGGATGGCGCCGGAGCCTCACCTTTGATTACAAACCACATCAGACAAAGCCTGTACAGTTAAAGTGTGTGGTCTACAAGTTGCAGTTTAAAACTCTTCCAGTGCAGACATCAGCAAATGAAGCAACCTCTGATGCATTCTGGTTAAAATAGACTTCACAATAACTTAACATACAGAAAATAAAACCACCACATGTCTGCAAACTCCCCAACATGTGTACAGCTTCTTGGTTAAGGCTACAGCCACCCCGAGGGGAGGAGCACCAGCGCCGAGGCTGCCTGTCCCTGACAGTGAGCTAAGACCAGAGCCCGCGACACGACAGCAAAACCACAGTACAGTAATTATATATCAAAGCCCCTTCATAGCCAATACGGCTAAACGGAATATGAAGCGAGCAACATGCGCCACAGGCTGACAGGACGAGATGAGGGCGGCAGTCAACAAGAGTTAGGAGTAAATAAAAGGGCTCGAAAACAGGAGCAGCGTGGAGGGAAGTGAACGGACAGCTAGTTTGCATGAGCTACAGCAGGAACCGAAGCGACAAAAACAGCAGAAAATAGTGAAACTTATCTGAGCTTTTGCTGTTGTTGCTTCTCAAATAAGGCACAAACTTCCAAAAGATATAAAAGAAGCCAGATATTCATACATTTTGGCACATGAGCTGCAGCATGAAGCAAAATGGCAAGAAGACAGCAAAAAAAGTTTAAATGTATAGTGAGATTGATGCCTTCAAGTAGAGTTTTTGCTGCTGTTGCCTTTCAGCTTTGGCAAAAACTTCCATAAAGTCTTAAAGAAGCTAAATTTTCACACATGAGCATGAAACAAGGTGACAAAAACAGTTAAATCTATAATATGATCGATGCATTTATGTGTATTTTTGCACATGAGTTTCAGTATGACGCAAAATGACAAAATAAACAGTAAAAAAATTGGTAAAAACTGTAATGAGATTGATGCCTTTAAGTTGAGTTTTTGCTGTTGTTGCTTCTTAACTTCGGCACAAACTCTGACAAAGTCTCAAAGAAGCAAAGTTTTGGCACATTTTCACAGAAGAGCTGCAGCATGAACCAAAATGACGACACAAAAACATCAGAAACAGTTAAATTTATAATCAAATTTATGTATTTAGGTTGAGCTTTTGCTCCTTTTGCTTTTGAACTTCGGCACAAACTCCCACAAAGTCTCAAAAAAGCTACAGCATGAAGCAAAGTGACCAAAAACACGCAGGAAAAATAGCTCAATTTAGAATAAAATTACTGCATTTAAGTTGAGTTTTTGCTGCTGTCACCTCTCAACTTTGACAAAGTTTTCTTCACACATTTTCGCACATGACCTGTGGTATAAACCAAAGGGACAAAAACCGTAAAAAAAAAAAGGTTAAATATAAAATAAAACTGATGCATTCAAGTTGAGATTTTGCTGCTGTTGTTTCTTAAGTTCATCACAAACTTCCAAAAAAGTCTCAAAGACCCCACATTTTTGCATGTAAGCTGCAGCATGAACCAAAATGACTAAAAAACATGTAAGAAATAGTTACATTTATAATATAATTCATGCATTTAAGTTGAGTTTTTGCTGTTGTTGCTTCTCTATTTTGGCACAAACTCCCATAAAGTTTCAAAAAAGCCACGTTGTCACACATAAGCAGCAGCAGCATGAAGCAAAATGACCAAATAAATGGCAAAAAGTAGTTCAGAGTATAATTAGAGGGATGCATTTAAGTTGAGCTTTTGCTCCTGTTGTTTCTTTACTTTTCTGTGCTTTGCATGATTTTACAACTTGATATTTTATCGTTTACACATTATGCCTCCTTATATATAACATCTTTTGCGTGTCTGTACTCTTTCTCCTGTAAAGCTAACTTCTGATGTAAAAGCTCAAACATTTCCTAACTACAAAGTATCATTTAAAGTCACAAATTACACACTAGCAGATTAAAACTCATGCAAAAAGCTGTTTCTCCACGAAATGCTGCGTCCTCTGAGCTCTTTCTCTTATCCTGAATCAGACTTTTTTTTTCAGGAATCAGCTCGCTGCATTCTCCATGACTGTGTGCGGAAGATATTTCATTTTATCAGATAACACCAGTTGCACTTTCAGCACACCATGAAACAGGTGCAGACAGAAAATAATGAACCAATGTTCCTGTTCACATTCGGCCACATTGGCTCTGACTCTCTCTTTCTATGTGAGTGTGTGTGTGTGTGTGTGTGTGTGCCTTTGGGACCGGTTCGTGCATGACCTCACTGTGAAAATGTGTACCTCCTGATACAAGGACCCGGCGGTCGACAGCGTGAATCATGTGTTTGTCTCCGGCATAAATAAAAACTGTCAAAGTGCATCAGAAAGCCACAGTGAGGCTTGTTATCTCCACCTCCTTTCATTCTGAAAACTTCTCCCTGAGTTCTTTTCTGCTTCTTTTCCTCTTTTTTTTTTCTTTGACTGCATTTGCTCGGGTGGAATTCCTAAACGTGTGTCCGCTGGAGGGGGAAGATGGTGCAAGCTGGTTGGAATAGTGGATGGCAGAGGGGATTGTGCAAATGGACAAACAAGCAGAGGTGAGTTACACAACACACACACAGACACACACACACACACCCATCTGATCAGATCATGTTCCGGCTGAATTTATTCCAGTGCCATGAAGTTTAAGAACATTCCAGAGCCCTCTCTAATGGGACAGTTGAGGAGAATCCGCGATGAATGAAGCCTGGTTTCCTTTCTCAGTCCATCCTCACTCTAGAAACTAACTTTTTGTCTCCCCTCCTCCTCCTCCTCTTCCTCCTCCTCCTCCTCCTCCACTACAGGGACTGCTTACGCCAGCTGTTTCACCGGAACGTACATTTCTTAAGTTCGTAAAGAAAAAAAAAAAGTATGTCAGGGCAGATTTCACTGCAGCACAAACCCCAAAGATGAAGGAACTTCTACCAGAGAAACACAAGTTCATGGAGTTTCGACTGGCGGAACCACGTCTGTTTAGAAATACAGCCGAAGCATAAAAGTGCCTCAAATCACAAACACAGTGTGGAGCTGATTGTGTTTTTAGCGTTCTGAATTCAAAAGAGACGAATAAAACTCCAACATAAGAGTCTTTTTGCCTGCATATGCACATATAAATATATAAATGTGTGTCTGAAAACCTTGACTTCTCTCTGTGCTTTAGACAGTATTAGATTTCATGGCCTAAAAACTAGCAGACAGCACTTTTCCACAGTTCCCAGTCCGTCAAGAAAAAGGTTCTGTAGGTGGTTAAATAACAGCCTTTTCATACAAACCGGCGAATCTGGTTGCAGTAAATCTAACTGGGTTTTTTTTTTCCTTTTTCTATCAAAGCAGCAACATGAAACATTGGTGTCTTTATTTTAAATGCTGCCAACACTCGGTTCCCATTCAACCCTACACTTCCCCATTATGTGGAACAGTGTTGGACACCTCCTTTTCATGTCCTGCATATTTATCGTGCAGGCCTGGAATTAAAAAATGTTAATTTATGCAGCCAGGAAATCCAGAAGGAAATTTAACAAATGGTGGGTGGATTTCTTTTTTTTTTTCGTTTGAAGCTAAGGTAAAACTTTGTTAAACGAGCCTGAGGGAAAAGATTTTTACATTTTTTTATGTTTTATATAAAGAAAAATGGCTGAATGCAAGAAATTTTCACATTGGAGTTTTAACAGGAATTTCAATCTCCAATCAATACATTGATTCTGTCATTGGCAATTAATTAGCCATAAGTTAACCCTAACTGTAAAAATAGATTTAAAAACGCACAGTTTAATTAAAAACAGATACAATTCAGATTAAATAAACAGTGACTTAAAACGAACTTTAAACAAACTGTTGGAAGATGCGTAAAGTTTCCTTTAATTCAGTAAGTCTGACTGAGTTGTGACCTGCGCACTGCGGTCATTAGGCTCAACGGCCCCTCGGCTCGTTATATTAACACTTTGTGATGTAAATGACGAGGATAATGTTAGTTTGTCGACGTCTGAAGACGGTAAAACCGTTTTCTGTTTTGTTCGAAAAGAAAAAAAGGGGGAAAAAAGGGGATCCTCACTTTGTCTTGCAGATCCCCCCCTTTTTTTCTTACAGGCCTGTGGAGCCCATTGGCATGAGAAAGCTCCAAACTACATGAAGCCTTTCAGATCTTTAAGCACTATTAGGTTAAATCTCCTACAGGACGGTAAACACTTTACTTCTCTGTTTTTACTGTTTCCAAAATGACGAATAAGTGGAGAAAAAAATACACTGATTTTTGGTTTGGAGCTTATCAAAGTGGGTTCAGACTGATTTGCGTAAATTGTGCCATCCGTGTTAAGCTTCTTATCACACTGCTTTGTAGCCAAGTAGAAAACTGGAGTAAGATTTTGTCACCTAAATGTAACACAAGAAGACGGAGAGCTAAAGTCAGTACATCGTGCCAAAAACGCACCACCCTGCCTCAAACACATGAGACGTAATTGATCAAAAACGCACCACTCTCGTAAAATCACACCAAACCCAACTAAATTCAATTTCCAACCGGGAACACACGCCTGAAGACACGCCACCGTGAGAGGTGCAATGTTGCACTGTGTCCAATAGAGATCACTGCGCGTCGTGGAAACAGGGCAGCTCCGTGCGTAATCTCCGAGCGAGCCTCATATATGTGTCAGTTCTCTCCAAACAAAATTACATCCGCAATAAAAATCTGTCTGCTATCGGAGCTCGAAATTAACAGTTAATTAAAAAGGACTTAATCCGTGAGAGTCAACAAGCCTGGAGAGTGTAAATAGACGGAACAAAGCAAAGGGTCACAAACAACATGCTGTCAGTTTAATATGGGTTTAGTTTAAAGAAATAAAGCCAGAAGGTGGTGGATAAATATTAGAAATTGGTGCTTTTATGAGGTTGAAATTATAATCATTGTAAACCAATTTGGAGTTAATAAGACTGCTCGGCTGTGCCATCAAAAGCTGTTACTGCTGCTGCGTAAAAATGAAATAAACTCAGAAAATCCTCTGGAGCTATAACACACTAAAATAAACTACATAATAAAACATATTTGACCTGCTTTTGGCTCACTGTTCAGTTTCAGCATCACTGTTCTGCAGCTCTGCATTCCAATTCCTCCATAAATTTCCTCCACGGACAAATAAAATCGTCTCAAACGGCTCAAAGTTGTCACATTTGGACTTTTACGCACGATCCAAAAACAAGACGCAAAATAGCCAGCTTTTACCTGTACCACTCCAGCCCGTTCTCATAGTTGCGGTCGAAGAAGTGCGGCTCCGCTCCCACGGCTCTGATGTCCGGATGAACCCGGAGAAACTCCAGCAGAGCCCGGGTGCCTCCTTTCTTCACCCCGATGATGATCGCCTGCGGCAGCTTCTTGCTCCCGGAGCCGTTGGAGAAGCTGGACATGGCGCTCGGGTCCGGCGCTCTCTGCTGCTCGGCCCGCATCTCGTCCCAGTCGTCGGCCCGGTCCGTCTCCAGCTCGTTATTGAGCAGGTCTCTGGACGCCGCGGTCCTGATGGACGGCTCCTCGTAGTCGCTCTCTATATCCTCCCAGGGCTGCGGTTTGGCCAGCAGTCTGGACACCAGGTCCGTCCTGCCGCCGCTCTCTGTCCTCTTGCCCACCGCCGAGCCGGTCTCCTTGCCCCGGTAACTCTCCACCACCAAACTTGGCATGGTGGAGCAGTAGCCCACGCAGGAGTACAGCATGTATACCCAGATTAAAAACATGATGCTGAGCAGAATTAGTTTCTTCTTCACGGGGCTGGACCAGAAGGCATACAGGCTGTGGCAAACCAGGCTATATTCCATAAGCCTTACGGTTGAAAATCATATCCCAGCGGCGCATATTGCCTTCAACTCACTCCCGGTGGCACCTCTGCAATCGGCGCAAAATTAAGCACATGCTCTCCTCAAACTAAAAATAAATAACAAAGAAAGAAAGAAAGAAAAACTACACTAAATGTAATCGAGGAGAGAGATAAATCCAGGAATGAAAAGGCATGGAGGAATTTCTCATCATAACTGTGGCTAAAATGTACAAAACTGTTGAGCTGCGACAGACGCACCGCGGTGCTGCTCCAGAATCATCTCAGGTTTGTTAAAGCTGCTGTCTGAGCGCAGGACCTTATACAGAGACATGCGGGGGAGCGACAGCAGCATCAGCCAATAGGAGCACAGAGCGTAAATATGCAGCCGTTTGTTGATAGAAGCCGACCAATCAGAGGAAGGAGCGGGCGGTGCCAGCCGTGGGAGCCTCGGTATGGAAATGAAGCGTGTGTGTGCGGGGACTCTGCTGAGAGTTTGGAAAAACTTTTCTTATTGGAGTTCAATTAAGTGAAGTTTCTCGTGTCTCGCTGCAGACAGATGAGTTTGGATATTTCAGTCAGGCTTCTTGCGACACATTTTACGCATTTTATCTCACTTTTTCCAACTGTTTATTACACAATAAACCAAATAAACTCATAAATAAATTTAATTAGAAGCCCTGCGCATAGAACAAACCCGTCAGGGATAATAAATAACCAGCAGGCCAATTTAAACAATCTGTACAAGTGGCCATGCTGCCCAAAAGAACAGAGGTTTTGTGAAATTAGAAAGTTTGACTTCCACTGGCACTGATTGAAATGCAGCAGTGGGGTCACTGCTGTCAGTTCACGCCGTCAGAAGTTAAAACTTAAACATGGAAAAACAAAGTCGAACAGATCATTAATTATAAATGTGCCTTGCTTTAATTAATTAATTATCTAATAATTAATTTTACGCACGTGGAAACGATTAAAACTGAAAAAAAATGCCAAAATAAGGAACTAAAACACAATTTACAAATATAGATAAGCTTGATAATAATAACAATGATAACAATAATAACAACAATAATAGTAAGAATAGCAGTAATTAGAACATTTGTTTTCCATTTACCTCTTAAACGCGTGTCCTTATTGGATGAGTAATTACGCATTCTGGTAACTTTTTTTTTACTAATCCAACGTGTTTTTACAAATGAATCCAAACGCGACAAGCAACAAAATAATTAAAAAATAAAGCAAACTTTCCTCCACTGCTGTAAATTTGCATTCAAAACCAATTCAACAGGTTGAAAACATCACAGTGGATAGGTCTTCTTTTGATACCGTTTGAAATAATCGACCCCGCTGGAGCGATACTCTCCAGTGGTTTTGCTGCTTTTTGTGACCCGAAGGCCTCCTTATAAACTTGACATGTGTGTCCAACACGCAGCAAACCAACAGAAAACTCCTATTAATTAACAGCTAATATTTATGAAGCTTTTTTGTTTTATTTACGCAAAAAAATGTGGGTGTTTTACTTTAATAGACAGAAACTCGATCGTGCGTAAAAATGAAAAACAATATGCGCCGAAATGTGTCCAAAGTCGCTTACACGTAGTTTAGTTGAACGTCACTTTATTAAATCACCTTTTGTTGTTTTGAAATATCCGAGAAAACCTGCAGAGCTCAGCGAACTCTCAGAATAAAAGCGTCCAAGTTTGGAAGTGTGCACTTAATTTCCAATTGAGAGAGAAACAGAGAGAAGAAGAAGAGAAGGGAAAAAAAAAGTGGGACAGCGAATACTTTTCATCTGCCTGGAGATGACTCAAAACAGATCTGTAATTTAAACCTCGGGAACTTCAGTCCCGTATGAAACAGTCAGACCCACTCAGAGACTATTTTTCATGTTTTAAAAAACGAAGGAGCAGATTGGATGAAACGTGCGCAGAGATGCGTTTCATTGCGTTTGAACTGTTTTGTAGTTTTGGCTGCAAGAGTCGAAATAACAGCCTGTAGAGTTAGAGAAAAGTGACCAAGCTGCTGCCAACACATCATGTAAAAATGTATTCTGAAGACAGATTAGTGTCATTTTCCTTGAGAAAAAGAAAACTACACTACTACAAATGACTTGTTTCTTGTGTTCAGTGAGTTTTTTTTACACTAAATGTGCTTTTTCTGGGGCATCAAAGTAACTTCTCAGCCTGATATTCCTACAGGGACTTGTGGGTATAGATTTACAGTGCTGGTTGTACAGTTTCAGTCTAAATATTGCTTTAGGATTACTGCAGCTATTTGGATTTCTATTTTGCAACAAACCAACCTTTGAAGAGAGGGCCAGAGGTCATCCGTCATCCTGAGATTTCACTGCTTGGGTTTGAAGAGTCTTGGAATCCGAGCTGTCGTACAGTACTCTTCCCACCCCCCCCTCCTCCGTCCTCTGATGTGAGTCTCAGTGTGGACATTAAGGCTTCGCTGCACTGGGGGGGCTTGACTGCAGATTGCTGCTCGGGGACTCTCTCTCCCTGTTTAGAGATGCATATTTCGCTCTTCACTTTGTTGACTCTGGCGCGAAAAAGCTCCGACTCGGAGTGGATGAGCAAATCACAGGAATGATTTAATGAGTGATATCAGCACTGGGAGGAAGATCCGTGTTTCTAGGCTCAGAGAGGAGTCAAAAAAGGGGGAAGACCACTTGTAAAATACTAATACGAAGAGTTTAAAAAGTTTTCTATGTTGAGGTAAAACATTTAAAGTTCACAAAGTCATAAAGAGTTTGTAAGGTCTGATTACAAATAGGAATTTGTGCTCTCCCTGCTTCAAATAGTAATTTAAGTGCACAAAAAGTCTGCTGATCTAAACATAATCATTTTAAAACTACATTTCCACATTGCTCTTGTCCAGCCAGGCACAATCTGGCTACAAACTAGTTCTAATGTCATAAAATCATCTCATAAATTCAAGTTTTACAGTCAAATTCAAGGTGAGCACAGAGAAACCCGGCCTTCCGCGTCAAACTCGCCACATAAATCATTCCGCCCGGAGAAGGTCAAACATCCAGTGAAGTTTCAAAAGCAAAATGTCTTCAGAAAAAGCCCCCACTTGTTGCTTTAAAATGCCAGCTTCCCTTTAACAACTCCTATAACATCTAAGAATGAACTTGTCCTCGACTTTCACGGTTAATTATAAGTGCTGCTTATTTCAAAGAATGAATTTACCTTTTATCAGAGCAGGAGCTCAAAGGCTTCTCTTTTCTTGTGTAACCTGAGGAAAACCCAAGCAGCTACAGGTCTGATACTGAATATTAAAAAGCAGAATTAACCCCCCCCCCCCAAAAAAGCGAAAAAAAACAACTTCAGAAATATAAGAAGAAAGAGGAGTTTGTCTCATGGCTGATGCTACAAGACGTACTGTAAACCATGACAGGCCATCACTTTGAGTCCTGGAGGTCGGTAAAGACATTCAATCTCCACTCAGGTTTTGTATAAGTGTGTTTTTTTCCTCCCCGACTGTAACAGCTGGCCCGATCCCCCCCCCCACCTCTGATATGAAACTCTGTATCCGGTCAGACGCTTTACGAGGATGTCGAGCCGTTTCAGGTCTCCCGGCCTTGGCTAAATCCTACGGCCCCCTTCTTTTTTATTGAGGCGGAGGATGGCAGCGGGGGGAAAGGGGCTTGTTTCTCCGAGCGCGGTGATGGAAATGTAACCGAATACCAAAAAACTAGGGGTAAAAAGGGGCGGAAGGGGAGCACATGTTGACTGACAGGTGCGGAGGTGGCCCTGCTAAATAGAGCTTATTGGAGGGACGGTGATTTTGTGCTTAAAGCGAGCAGATCCACTAAGGCTATAATTGAAACTTAAATCCAGATATTACATGCGGGCCCGGGTCAGCGTCACCTAACGAGGTTCGGTGGCGGTTTGTGTGCAGAGTTTGATGAGATGCGCAGCAATTTTGTGCACAGTAAACAGACTTTTAAGTGAAAATGATGACACAGAAGACAGGAGAACAGTCATGGCGTGTTTATTGGTAGAGAACATTCGCCCTTGTTTCGTACAGAGGGGTTATCCGAAACATTCCCTTTTGTTTCGGTGCCGGCGAACCGTGTTGAAATGAAGCATTACGCTAATGAATCGGGCTGATTAACCGTCAAGTAACAGCGATCAGTAAAAGTCGAGCAACAATCAACATACTGCGTTGTAGCTGCATCGGAATAAGGTTAAATTCGTCCTATCTTTTATACACGGGGACCTTAAAATCAAACATAAATCTAGTGATTACATAATTCCTGTGTGGACCAATTTACACTGTACAAGGGATTTTAAAATCAGTCATGTACAACACAGAGAGAAACTGGTGGCTCCCTATATAAATAAATACAGAATATATATATACAGTACACACACATTCGAATGATTACAACCGGATGTAATAATTCAGTGTGTTTGCTGTAATTCGGCTGTTTGGATACACATCGGTTCCAGCTCATTTTCCCGATGTGCAGCGAGCACCAGAGGCAAAAAGAAGTTGTCCGTCACCCCGAACACCCCTCCTGCGAGCAGACAGCAGTATTCTGATGAAAATGAAGTCGCTTCAGGGGGCGTCGGGATATCTGTGGAGCTAGTTGGCTGGCAGTGAGAGAGGTAAAGAAGCCGGAGGCGGGGCGGCGTCCCCCTGATCCCTGTTGTACTTCTTGCAAGTGAGCGCCAGCAGCAGCAGCATGGGCAGGTGCCAGAGGCTGCAGAAGAACAGCTTCCTCGCGCTGTTGCGGTCTCCCTTGTGGTAGAAGCGGAAGGCCAGGTAGCTGATGTACAGGTTGATGGGCAAGGAGACGACGGGGAAGTTCCAGGTGGTGACGTCCAGCGCCGGCGCCAAGGTCGACAGGCCGATCAGGCCCAAGCTGTGGCGCAGGGCCACCCGCCTGCACATGGTCGGGTGGGTGACGGACATCATGCGATAGCCGCCGCGGGAGTAGTCTTCTCTCAAGTTCCAGCTGAGGGCATTGAAGTGGGGGAACTGCCAGCTGTACAGGAAACCACCCAGCAACAAAGCACCTACGAAGGAGGGAGGGGGGAGATATGGAGGGAGAAGAATGAGGAGAGAGGGGGATTAATAGTGCAGACTGCAGAGACTGAGGGACTCAAACTAATTTGCTGCTTGTTTAATTCACACTCAGCATGCCAAATATTAGGCCGAGTGCTGACAGAAAAGTTTTAGATAGAAGGACGCAGTTTTAATCCTACCTTCGCAATAAAAGGCAGTAATTCCATCGCGGCAAATTCATGAAATTAACACCACGCTGCTGATTTTCTCTAACAGGATTTAGAGAAGTGTTTTATTTAATAGGTAAACATTAACATTGTGCCACATTTTAATATAAAAACGACCGTGTGGATGATTAATAAATGGACCTGTGGAGTTTTGCGTTTGCTCCGAGTGCAACAGAGCGAGTCGGCGCAACGTGTAACAGAAAACCTCCCAACATGTAAAGGTTTTCTTTGGTTTTGCTTTTAGTAAATGTGTAATATGAAGTGTGAAAACAGTGTGGGGCTGCTTTGTGATGAACACTGCTGTCAAATTGGTGCCTTTACGTCTACTTAAAACATGAGGATTGGATTTAATAAAGCCCCAGTATAGAATAGATTATCTAAGAAAGCTTTACTATCATAACAAAGCTCTTGCATATTTTAAGTTGTTTACATTACATCCTATATAATCTTGCACATTCTTAGGAGATTAGTTTGCACAATCCTGCACACTGACTATTACTTTTTTGTGGTTTATAAACCCTTGATTACACTTAATGCTTCTTATCTGTCTTGTAACATTCACTACCTACTAACTGGCAACACCTCTTTTAATCTGTGTATTATTGTTTACAATTATGCACCAAAACACCAAGTCAAATTCCTTGTATGTGAAAACCTATTTGGCAATAAGACCCTTCTGATTCTAACAGAGTTGCAATGGAATCAATGGAAACTAAAACACATATTTGCAAAAAAAACTTCACAGGTCACTTATTTGTTAGGTTTTCATTCATATCAACGATGCAGATGTGATATTTGTATGAGACTGAGCAGTATATCAAGTGATATATCAGTTAATGTAACAGCATACAGCTCAGAAAGTGTTAAAAATGGTATATGAAGGCTACCAGGTCCACAGGAAAAGTGACACGACAGGTTCAGGTGCCGTCAGATTAATGGAAAGCAGTGCATGCCTGAAAGAGGCTTCGGTGTTTGTATTTTCATCTCACTGAATGCTTCTGAAAATGACATTAACTTGATATTTTGCACTTCAGCGCCACAGGAGCAAAAGCATTAGCAGCACTACAGGTAATATGAAAACAAAGCTTTATGTAGCGTGAGGTCAGGCCTGATGAGCCCAGTCAACAAGACCATCAGCCCAGCCAGCTCACAAGAAATCATTCGAATACAGCTGCAAACTTTTCTTATGATATTTTCTTGATTTAATAGATCACTTCAGCATAAAATGACCATGAAATTACATAAAATCGGTCAAAAACTCAAGATGATGTCTTCAAACTTGCGTATTTGATCCAAAGCCCAGAGATATTTTGTTTATTACTCACAAAAAGGTATTACTCAACAAAATAATTTAATTACAGCCGCAACAAACTATTTTTATTACAATATTTTCTTGATTTAACAGATTACTTGCTTATAAAATGTCTATGAAATTACACAATATTGGTCAAAAACTCAAGATGGTGTCTTCAAACTGCATATTTGGTTCAAAGCCCGAAGATATTTTGTTTATTGCTCCACCAAACAGCTGGCAAGGCTGCGGCCTCAGAGGCCAAATATAACTATCTGAACTTTATAAAGCAGCTCTTTGTCCTACAAAGTGTCTGCAGAGTGGAGTTCAGCTCACAGTGATATTCTATTTCATCACAGAGGGGCAAATTTGAAACGTAGCAACATCAACATAAAGTGAAATATGGTAGTAATACAGTAGTGGAATGTGGGCGTCTCTAATTGTTCCTTTAGTGTCAGATAATAATTAAAAGCCCACTTCACTGGAGAGGTTTTAAAATTGCTTGTTTTACCCTTGGAGCAGTCCAAAAACCCAAACACATCTGATTTACTGTGATATAAAACAGAGAAAGGCAGTAAATCTGCACAGCTGAGGAGCTGCATCCAGGAAATATTTGGCATCTGTGCTTCATAAATTACTTCAAGCTGAAATTGTCCTGTAACTGAATAATCTTCTGTCGAACAACTTTCTTGTTTCTGCGCTGGTGTATCTGCAATGAAATGCCGCATGTCTTGGTTTCTGAGTCATACCTGGCTCTAGGCAACCTGTTGCAGCGGTCCAGCCCATCACGGGAGGTATCGCGCCCACCACTGCTCCCACCCAGGTGTTGGTGATGCTGAGTCGCTTGAGCGGTGTGTAGCAGCAGGTGTAGAGGAAGATGTTGAGGGCGCCCAGGAAGCCCGTCAGAGGGTTCACTGCCAGCGTGAGCAGAGCGACTCCGGGAATTCCACAGGCCAGAGCAAATGATACCGCATGGAGGGGGCTGTAGGAGAAAAACAGAGGGGAAAATCAGCATGACAAAGAAAGAAAATGCAACAACAAGTTTAAAAGATGCGTTTTAGAAGTTACAGCACACAGATTACGGCTTGGGAAAAAGGCTCATTGCTGCCATGGGAACTACGGGATGATAAAGTTTTGCGGGCTTGTGCAGACACCAGATAAGACAACGATAGCTCCACATGTTCAGCACAGACAGACGCAGACCCATGGGGGCCGGCGCTCAGCAGCCGTGCAATGGCGGAGTCTCAAAACGGGAGGCTCGGAGGAAAGCTCATCTGATAAGAGTTTGTCGGGGATAAAAGTAGCCCCGCGAAATGAAGAGCATGTGCACACGCCAGAGATCAAAACTAGCTGGAGAAAACCACTGTGGCTCAGGCTTTTAGCCGGATGAAGACTTCCTCCTCCTCCTCCTCCTCCCTCATCTCTAACTGAAAGCAGTGATGGCAAGGTCTGGTTCAAATTCACCAGTAAATGCTCCATAAATTAAAGAGGGGGGTAGATTAAAATCTTGACCAAACGCAGGCCCTCTTTCTTCAGAAAAAAAAAAAGCAAACAGGGCTTTTATTTTGGTGTTGCGGCCGTGCAGGGAGAGCGGTGCATTAATGTGATTAGTGGTGTTATGTCTGTTTTATGTGGGCTGGGATGGGGCCGTGCAGGCTGGCTATGGGCTGTTGACAGTCTGGCTGTGGGGTTGGCTCAGCGGGGGTCGGGGAAGGGAGTACGTCACTCGGCCTGAGGTGGGTTTTACTGTCCTGTGCTTACAGTCAGACACAGCCACAGTCATAACGTCAGGTAGGCAAAGTCAATACAGAAAGCCCAAGATGTGGTCATCTGGTTAGACCACAGTCAAGGTCAGGGATTCTAACGTTAAGACACAAGAGATTTATCCATTAGCTTCAAGAAACAGGATGAGTGTACTTAAAGCCCAGTTACCAGTGGAATATTTCAGTGGTCAGAGAGGGTAAAGCAAACAAAACAACTGTTCAAATGCCTGACCGGAAACACCAGTGGCTCATGGGGTTGGTGCAAAACTGGAAACAGACTACAAATTACTGCTACGTCCACAAACATATAAAGATTTATTCTGACTTTGCAAACACAATGGATCATATATTCAACAAGAAGACAGACTAAATACAAATAAAGGCGCGCTCCTTGGAAAGATTGATGGTTTAATCCCAGCAAATGCATCCAAAAGACATCCATCAAAAACAGTTTTCCTCACCAATTTGTGCTGCAATTTACACAGAAAGAGCCAAGACACTGATGAAAAACACTAATTTCGACTGGAATGTCTAACAATGCCCCAATGTTAGTGTTATTATTATCATTTTTATTGTTATACTGCATTTAGATTTTTAATGACACTCTTTTTATTGTGAAATACCAGCAAGATTTTGCACCTTATTTCTTCTATCGACACAATTTGCACATTATTTTGGACGTCATTTTCCTTATTTTTCGTAAGTGTTACATGTGTGAGCTACTGGATACCTTGATTTTCCCCAAGGAGATGAATAAAGTATGTATCTATCCATTTACCCAGGTGATTTTTTAAAAAGTAAGATTTCTCATGGTAGATGATTTGAGATTCAAGATTGAAAGTACTTAAAAGTCAGTTTTGACTTTAGAAATTGTAATTTGACTGAACATCAAAATCCAAACAAGACCATGAGATGTTGTTTAAACCTCTGGAAAAAATCTAGTGAGTGGACCTGGACGTAAATGATTTTGTCAAATGATTAAAATAGTCCCAGAAAGAACAACTGGCAACAACTTGATCAGTAAGCAATGGGTCCTTTAACGTCACACACACACATTGAGACTCCAGTTTGTAGTGATTCCCAAACTGTATCTTTGCTTCAACAATTGCCATGTGTCTTATCTTCCCTAGGGAGACTCAAAATGATCTACTGTACTCCTCCTTTCGCCAGGCTGAAAGTATTTTAGCATCACCACAAATGGAAGCCTCAAACTCGACAGGACCACAACAAAGAAAGAGCGACGGTCATCCGCATTTCCCAAAAGACCCAAAAAAACCGATGGGAAGGATGATACACAACAGTTGTCCTGACAAGACAAACTCTTCCCAACCCTGACGTCACATCGGGCAGAGGCAAACCCTGACATTGGCTCATGCAAAACCCCGTCGTGAAGGCAACAAGGGGAATGTGTAAAATGTGGCCTTCTGATGGCTTGTTTGACAGGACGGTCCAGCTTCCCATCTGTTCTCTGTCTTGACGCGAGATTGTATGTGTGAAGGACGAGAAGGGAGACAGAGAGAAACACAGAGCGAGAGATAAAGCGTTTCTGTTTGTGTCGGAGACGGACAGACGTATACCTCCTCTTGTCAGAGACGGACTAAAAGCCAGAGAGAAGAGGTCGTGTTTAGACAGCGGGAAAATATTTCCAATAACCACCTTAAACAGTGTGAGTGTCCACTTTTAAACAGCGTGTCAATGGAGAATTCCTAAAACTGAGATGAGATATCTGCGGGTGAAGGTGCAGCTGTAAAGTGGCTCTGAAGCCGGTATATATTAGCAGGCAACAAAGATATTCAGCCTCTATTTTGGCGGCTGCATGTGGACTGGATTAGCAGTGGAAGGTCCTCTTAGTAGTAGTTTGGTTCTTCCTGAATAAAAACGAAAGAAGAGGCAGTTTCCTGGCACGGTCAGAGGACATCTGGCTGCTTTGTGGGGTATTTTTTTTGGTTCATGCATCAGTGAATATCTGTGCATCTGCTTGCTGCTCAAGTGTGGCAGTCTCTCAGAGAGGCAGGTAGAGACAGGCGTATCAAGTCACCGAGTGAGATTTGCAGGAGTGTGGCGCTGCATGAAAGTTCACCGAGTGCCAATACAAAGGTTATCTGAGATCTAAACAGTAAAGGTAGCAAACTAAGGGTGGCAGGCAAACAACACCCAACCCTCGACCTCGTCCTGCGTCCTTCCCAACCTGTTAAGAAGATTAAATTACACCTGACAGGTGTAAAGCAGAGCATCATCACTGCTGGCATGCATTTCTACGGTCTCTGTCTGCCACTAATCTGCATACACAGCTACTGGTCTCCTTCAACGCCATGAAAACTCAATAACTAAAGATGACTGAAGGGCGTAAATCAATATGGGATGTGTGCTCAGTGCTACTGTTTTATTTAACATGGAGTCTTCATTATAATATTACCTGCAAATGCACATAGGCTTTGACATCACAAGCTGTTAGGTCATGTTTCACTCTAGGAAAAATATCCCTCTGAAGCCCAAGGTAAGGATCAGGTCAGCGAGCAGGAGAACAGTGGTGCACTTTGTCATTCATCCAGTATGAATTGTACAAAAGGTAACTTAGGTAAGTGAGTAGTAGCTGTCATGTAGTGTTTGTGGGCTGCTTCCTGGCTAAACTCAATCCTCACACATGCTCAGTTGTCGCACTGATCTCTTCCTGTACATTCTCAGGTCAATCCATATATTTTTAAAGAGGTGCAAATGGGTTGCTATACAGACGATCATGAGAAAGAGGCTGTTAACCCTCAAAATGATATAAATCACTGGAAGGCATGTTATTTATCATTTATCAAAGCAACAGAGTGTAAAAACCAAAAAAAACATCAATGGTCCTTAAACTACTCATTCGTGATGCACCCTTTTATTTGAAATGATCAAAATCGAACCTTCAGATCCTGACATTTAATCGAAATCACTTTATTCTGCGCGATTTATTTCAAAATTTAGCAAAAATAAACCGTTTGCAGGGACCAGATTCTGTAAAAAAAAAAAAAATTAAAAAATGAACAATCAAAGAAATGAAAATTTGTTTTCTTTGTGGCACTATAATTTTGTTATACTGCACAGACATTTGAGTTCTCTCTATTTCTAACCACGGTTGTGCTGTTCCCATAATGGTGCAGGATGTTATATTGCAGTGAAAATGAGCCCTTTGTGAGTAAAAAATGTGACAAAGCAAAAAAAAAAACAGACACTGGAGTTCAGACAGTTAAACAAACAAGAAAAATAGAAAAAAAAGAGAAACTGTACCTGATCTGTCCTCTGACAAGGGGACGGTTCTTCGTACGGTTCATGTTGGAGTCGAAAGGCACCTCAAAGTACTGTTGAGACAGAATAACAAGTACATTAGACAACAGGTGGGAGACACAAAAACACTACAAAATGACAGATATTGTTCCAGACACAAGACACAATCACACACACACACAAAAAAAAGAGGAAACATACTGTGACATATCAATATATCTTGTGCTACTGCAGGCAGCAGTGAATATTCATCAGTTTGACTGTTAAATCTGATTTTAACGCGACACCGTAGATGCAGTGTTTCATGTGTAGTTCTTGCACACCTCCTACACTGCAGCTCAAGAGGTACAGATGTGGTTGAGAAAATTCAAAAGAGTTTTCTGCACGTTGAGGTGAAAAAGTTGGGCTGAGATACAGACAAAGATGTTTTAATGTTGCAAACAATCCGCAGACAGGGATGTGAATGGAAAGAAATGGTCATTATGGCATATTTTATACATATGTTGGTCCTGTTAGCTTTCAAAGAAATGCACGTCAGCCTGGTCAATTTATAAAGACTACAGCAGCACTAAATGTAGCGTTCATCATAGACTTCCACCGCTGCTCCCTTTGTGGGTTTTTCAATGCAATGTGAGCGGAGCCACTTCATGCCTGGTCACAGCAAACCTCTGAACCAAATGCTCATTCTGCATTTCGAGAGTAAATGGACTGGAGGTGGAAGGTGGAGGCAGCGAGCTGTCGGGTGGGAGGTGGCGGAGGTGGGGGTGTTCTGGGATACAACTATGTGAAAAACTACTTATACTCCTGTTTTATGATCTGCTCTGGAGGAGTATGCTTCAAAGTGCTCCCATGAGATTGGCAATGTGTGACTAAAATGCAAACATATGGGGTGCTTAAACGCAGGAACTAGCTAATCTGTGTGTGTGTGTGTGTGTGGGTAAGCGAGCAAATGCACATAGATGTGTGTATTTGCTTGCCTGATAAAAGCCTTTGACTAATGAAGAAAACAGATAAAGCACTTACACTGTGGAATATCAAGATCCATTTCTTCTGATATATGGTCCGCATAAAATATCTAATAAACAGATAATCCACTTTTCTCTTCTTAAACTTCAGTTCCAGGATTTACTACACTCGTGACACTGGAGCACCATCATATTATTAAAAAAAAAACCTGGATGGATGCATTTGATATTGTATAGATTTTTGTTCTTAAGAATATCAGTGAGTGGGCTGCACTTTTAATGTCTGAATCACAAGATATCAACGTTAACTTGGAGTCAAGTTCCACCAAAGAAAAGATCAAATATGCTGATAACAATCTGGCCTCCTTATATGTTTGGATTAGGTTAAACCTCTCAGACTGAGGGGTGAAAGTACAAAAAAATGCCAGCCGTGATTCTCATCTTGGCAGTTGAGAAGTCAGTTTTTTTCATTATGGTGTAGTTTACAAAAATCATTAGTTACAAAGTATTGATTTCTAAATGGATCGTAGTCACATGATACGTCAATTTAAAAAAAGACAAAGATGAAATTAGCTTAAGTAATACAAGAAACAGTAATTTATGGTCATGCAACACAAAAAATTGTAAATATTAAGTCATTAACTGGTTCCAGTGATGCTAAAATTTAAGTGGCACTAAACCTCTAAAACACACAAATACTTTAAAATGAACTGGAACAGGCTTTCTTGAAATGCTCCAAAGAAAACCTCTCCTCTCTTTTCCATCTCTGGTTCAGTTGTATTGGGGTTCTAGTCTGCTGGGTCTGGACTGGGCTAGGGCTAATGCACAGCTGTGTATGCGGCTGTCGGACCCCAAGGCCCAGACCAAGGTGTTAATTCTATTTCCTGGGTCAGGAAATGCGTCAGGAGGTCAGGGGCCGCATGAGAGAGAAATGCACTTTGTGGCCAGGCTCGAGCAAATCAGAGCTGAACCAGGCCTCGGGCAGGCCCTGGGCCAAGCTCGCTGCAACACTGCTCACATAAAAAAAGGATCCACTTAGTTTCCAATAACATCATCCCACATGTAAAAGGAAAAAAAGAAAAGGGAAACGACCCAGATACTGTGCACAGGCGTAATAATGCACCTGTACCGTAAATAAAACAGGAAGCAAAGAGGAATTTTCAAGTGTGAGAAAGTATCTACGGTTTTCCCATTGTTTGGGTGAACCTGTCGCATGTCCAGATGATTTAATGCGACTCTCAGCAACTCAGTCGACCCCACCGCGCGTGCTGTATTGTCATTTCACAGTTTGTCCAGTCCCACTCCAGTTCCTCCCTCTCTGCCTTTTAAGTCAGAGGGGGCCTCATCTGGTTCGCATCAGTGGCCCTCTCGGCCCATGTCATTATTTCCGCCCAACACTGCCATGTGTTACAGTGATGGCATTAAAATAATTGGGCCATTTGTGTTTTGTGTGCGCGCACATGTGCTGCTACAGGTAGGTCTAGAGGCAGCAATGGCTCGGAGTTAACAGGTCTTTCTCCTGCAATAAATCGAGATAACTTGAGCGTGAAATTACCTGAAGATGGTCAATGGTTTTAGCCTTTAGCATAAACCTCAAAATCCTCTCTTATTACCAAATTAATCACAAAAACCCATATTACATTAAGGTGAATTTTGTTGAAGATCTCTTGGAACGTTGGTAGATATAAAATACTATTGTGTTTTGAAAAGTAACTTGTATCTGGCATCGTTTTCCCATAAACATATCCGGAAAAGGAGGATTAGCGGAGTTTGTTGTGGCAGGAAGGTTCAGAAAGAACTTTATCTCCAACATGACCAATATTCTAATGCTCAAATTAAGTTGGAATTCTCTGAAACAAATGCAAACAGACCTTTGTGGATTTGTTTTTTAACCTAATGTGACTCCGCTCGCCTCGCTCACTCTGACAAATCTAATTGAAACTGTCTGCTACTGTTGAGCTACTGATCTGCGGCTCACTCATCGCTTCTTCACCGACAGCGCTGAGGCAGTGCACCAAATGGGAAATATTTAATAAGCGGTGCGTCTAGAGCAAACAAACAAAGGCTCACAAATGGAATCTGGCTTCAGACAACAATAGAGTTCCCTCAAACAATACCTGAATCAATACCAACCCCAACCCTATGGATCAGCTATGCAAAGACAGAAGGGTGGGGCGACCGAACCGGAAGCTATGGAGAGACGGCTGCTGCTTTCAATTATGAACACAAACACACACAGAACCCATAACTCTAGGGACAATTATCTGCCAGATGATGAGGACGGAAAACAGGCGAGACCAAAGTGAGAGGCAGAGGAGAGGGGGTGTTCAGCTGCCAGATCCTCGGAGCTATCAAAGACGGAACGTGATCCACCGCCAACCACCAGGGCTCAATTGATAACAGGCTGTGGGGAGGCATTTCCTATTCTTGTGTGGAAGCTCAGGAGAACAACTCTGCTTTGTATCACGATATAATTTATGGCGGCACAAAACCACACAGTGTATCTGTTTGCTGACTGTAATTTAAACACCCGAGGAGGATAATTTAAGGGCTAAAGCTTTGATAAAATGTGCATTTTTTTGCTCAGTAAATGCCTTGAAACTGGTCTGTATAGCCACTTAATTTTAAAAAATGAATACGCTGATTGTGCACCAGTGACTCCACTCCAATATTGTGAATACATCTCCCATCTGCCAACAAATACAACAATAGGAAGTGCAGAGATGGTCGTAGAAGCGCTACAGTGACTACACACTGTGTTTACTCAAGAAGCAAGAGTGTGCCTAAACACAGACGCAGGGAATAGACACAGCTAAGCAGCTGGAAGGCTTTGGCACACAGAAACATCAGCTGGCCCAAACAGCGCGTCTCCCTCGCTTTGCCGAGTGAAACCCAGGTGCTCGGGCTAAACCCAACAACCACAAGTCATCACTTGTCAGAATGTCACCTGTTTGCACATCGGAGCCGAATGGCAGACTCAAACATCCACAGGAGGCGGGCGGTGCTCCGACGCATGCGAGCCAAGTCTACTTTAAAAAAAAAAAAAGGCTTGAGAACTCTCAAAGCCCGGTTCAACACCAACTGTGAACCGTCTCTGATCAGCCACTTGACAAACAAGCAGTCAAAGATTTACATAGATTAAGCTCTCCTCAGAAGTCAATTCAATGGCTCTGGCAGACGCTTGCAATGTTTTGAAGTCAAATGAAAGAAAAGAAATGGAACAAAAACAGACGAGGCATGCAACCTGACTAGTCGCAACCTAAAAACGACGGTATGGCAGATCAAGGTTATTCCAAGGTGTTTCTGTGGTAGAGGTGGGACTGCTGAGCTGTCACAGAAACGCTACTGATGTCTCCTGAGTCAAATGAATAGTCTCGGAGCTATGTGAGCAATGCTGTGATTTTGCACCGCTTCCCTGAAGAACCTGTTAAACGCTTCCACAGTACTAATTAAACTGTTAACATGAACCTGCACGTCTCCGTTTTGAGAGCAGAGGTGTTGAGAAATACAAATAAAGCCAGAAAATGTAAAAGAATTAATAGATAAGGTGCAAATAAGACAAGAGACGAGGAAGCAGAAACTTAATGAATGCAGATTGATGTGTGGTGGTTTATAACGGGCATAAATGATGCACCAGTAGCGATTATGACCATGATATGGATTCAGCTTTACATTTGCAGATATAGAATTAAAAAGGCACTGTGCCGTTTAATCATGCTAAAACTGATACATGCAGGACCTTTTTCATCCTCAGGTTGGATGTGGTTGGGTTGTAAGAGAGTCAGAATTTAGAGCATCTCCATCACTTCATTTCCGCTACTGAGAAAATGGTAATATTTAGATCATGCTATCTATAGCAGAGGTGAAAGATAAAAACTTGCACCTGTGTCTGGAATGCTCCACATGGACAGCTGGCAGATGTGTCTAGGGATCTTCGTCTTTTGCGATCTACTGATGTGATGAAACGCAGCGTTTCCCACAGTTAGATTCTATTTGTAGCGTGCAGGAGGAGACACACCCACGGCTGCTTGAATTATTATTAAATAATTGACTAAATTACTGTTTACATATGGCGCTCAACTGTAAATATGTTAATATCCAATTACTTTGGGACAGATAACTGAACGGTATATGTGGCTCCTTTGCTTTGCGTTGTGACAAACGAAAACAAAATATACTCTCCACTGCTTCACTTTGTGTTGAATAACTAGAAGACAAATATCTCTAACCCAGACTGTCTTTGCTCCTCTCCAGAATGAGGAATTTGGGTTTTTGAAAGTATTCTTTTAGAGTTCATCAACATTATCCACTTGCATGAGCAATCAATACCGACTAGCAGCTATGCTTAAATTACACTTAGGCTACTTCTGTTCTTGCAAATAACTTATCTGAAACGTTTGGTTTCCATAACTGACACTGTTGTATTAAGAACATAGGCTAGCTCATCAAAGTTAACCTGAATGCATCTGTTTTAAACAAATTTGTGCACAAGATTTCGCAATAGTAGGTGAGAATTCAATATGATTCAGGGATTCAGGCCCGTCTTTGCAGGGGAAAGCCAATAACAATTCCTTCCTCTAGGTCCATTGTCTACTGTAGGCACTAACTGTAACAATACACCAAGATTTGATTCATTATAAGTAGTAAAACAAATCTAATTTTGGCGATCGCTGCTGACACTGTGTTGGCCTGCCACAAATAAATCAATTAAAATGATAGTGGATCTGCTCGTTTAATTAAAAATGAAAAGTTCAAATTGCTTGTGCTGTTAAATTCACAATAGCGAGTTAAATTGAAAAAATTTTTTTAAATAACTTTGACTGAAACGTCTTTTCACAGTTGATATATATTCACAGTGACTCATTCATGTGTACAGAATCACCAGATATTTTGGTTCAGAGTGTCGAAAGCTTGCCAAGTTGAAACTACTCGTACTTCTTGGTTTTCTAAATATCACTACTACACTATCCTGCTGCTACACACCACAGTCTCCTTTGGTTCTTCCCAGGGACCACTTTAGCGACTGCAGTACTCTGTCTGGCCAAAGAGTGGATCACGTCTCCCTTTCAGCTGAACCCACACCTCCTCTAGCTCTCTTTATAGTGGTCTGTGTGGAGCTGTTGGCAGCGGTTCAGCTGGCACAGCCTCCCTCTTGATTAATGGGCTGAGTGTGGGACAGTGAAGTGCTAAACTGTCCTCATGTTAATCAGCCAATTAATGCTGAGCAGAGCCGCATTACCTCTGCCCTGCCGATAATCAGTCCCTTTTGCCTGTGAAGATATGGGCAGGATCTGGGAAATCTTACTGCAGGGCAGAGGCGTGCTACACTCGGTGACTGGGCCGCAGAGAGGGATAAGGTTTTTGGAAACAAAAGGAGGATGAAGCTTGAAACAGAGAAGACAAAGGAAATGCTGAAAGAAGAGGATTATTTATACATGTCGCTTTTTCTTCTAACTCATTTGATCAAGGGAGGCTTTGACAGCTTCTGCTTTGCCTCCATAAATAATGTGAAAGTTCTGGTGCACAACTAAAGATAAATGAGTGTTATCCATTTCTCTTCCGCACAGGAGGCCGTCTTGAGCTGCTAGGCCAGGCGCCTGGGGGAATATACGCCTTGGGTTTAGAAATGATGCCATAGTTCATCTTGCATTCCTTGTGTGTCAAATGATATCATTATTTTCATCATTTACAGTGCATTGTGGCCGGGCTACAGTGCCTCCTAGTGTGAAGGAGGACTTGGATTACAAGGCAAACTCTTTTTGGGGGGCTGTGGAGATGACAGCAAACCTTCAGGGGACCCATTCTAAGAAAAAGATCCTTTATTACAGGGTATGTTTAAAGTCACACAAAGAGCAGCTAGAACTTGACAGCCGAGATCCTGACTGGACAATTGGTCACATTGTTAAAAAAAAAAAAAGCACCATGCCAGGGCTGCACCATATTGGAATTAAATGACATAGCGGTACGGTAATCCCTCACCATATTGCGGTTCACTTTTCGCGTTCTCACTGTATTGCGGATTTTTATATTGTATATAAAATACGTAGTGTACAGCAGATGAGTAGACGCAAGATAGACAAGGGATTACCGCACTTCATTTTTCTGTGACATATTATGATATGAAAAAAAATGCAAAAATTTTGATACGATGACTTAATTAACTATTTGGAAATATTACCAGAATGATTGCAGTGATTTTGTAGGGGAGTGTATCTGCATTTAAAAAAACATTTAATCAAACAAGGCTTTAATAAAGCCATTTGGAACCTTCCTCGTGTGGTGTACTGCTGGCAAAAGCATTAGAAATAGTTTTTCTGTTCTGGATGGCATTCAGATCTGGCTTTGCATTCATCATGTCATCAAGACAATGCGGACACCTGCTTTTGGTCAATGTCCCTTTTCATGTAGCTGAAACATTTCCACCCTGATTTTTATTTTCAGTGTTTCACTTCTCGCTCATTTTGCTCTCTTACGACAAACTGCATGTTAAGAAACTCAGTGTCTTGTAAATAAAGCTAAATAAAATGTCACTGTATTCAAGCACCCTTTTGAGTTATGTTCCATCAGACAGACTTATTGTGTAGATTAGTCATGGAAAACAAGAACTGTGCAAGTTTTCTTTTTGCATGATGTGTTTGAGTGGATTTGTCTTACTTCTCACACTGCAATGTTGATGCTGAAATGATATCTACAAGTCCTATGTCATCTCAATAAGCCCAAATCTGTGAGGATCCACGTGCAGCCCAAAACCTGTGAGCAGACATGGACCAACTGCATATATGCAAGGAAAACAAGTGGTGTTCAAAACAAATGCTTGGACTTAAGAGAAAATGTACAGAGAGACGTTCGGCCATCCACACCTTTATAAAGCATCACTAACACAGTTATAATTTAATTTGTCGCTGCTGGACTTCAAAGGTGCTTTAATTTGTACATGCTTTCTATCGATGGAGACCAAACAAAGAGTGAGGCTCTAAATTCTCCAGAAATCCTGTGCCATGTCTGCCCACTGTTATTTAGCAGACCTCAGAAATATTCACTGCCATGGTCCTGTCCATCAGTAGCTGCTATATCCTGTAAAAAAATGCCCCATATGCGTTTCTGTGTTCGACATGAGGGGCAATGCAACCATCCATGCAGACAAGCGCACCATATTGTAGTATAAACAAAGCGCAGTAGAAGGAATTAGCAATGAGAATGCTATACAATGCTAAATCTTAAGTTGGACTTGTGGCATTATCCTTTGTGGAAATGGTTTGAGTATCAAATATTTGCAGAAAACGGTTCTGCATCATTTAAAACAGAACTGGACATTAGGTCATGCTGGATGAGACATTCATTTTCACTCCACTGTAAACATATCAACCAGACAAACACAGTGAATTCCCTTGGAAAGTTGGTCAGCCATATCTGTAGTCTCGGCCTGATAAGTTAACTTTGTTACTAATGAGGGCATTACACTCCGGTTCCTGATTACCACTAGCTGTGACCACACTTGACTGCTTTCTATCCAGTCTTGCATACTGTGGGAAAACATATCAGTGAATGCTGAATACATGGAGCTTGGCGCGGGGTGTGTGTGTGTGTGTGTGTGTGTGTGTGTGGTCACTTGTTTAAAAAGAAATAAACAGTCCTTTCCGCTATCGGTGGGCATTTTGCAAATAACGGTGAGGGTGTGACTGACATGACATACAGTTTGAAAGCCTCTCAACAGTTTGGGTGCAGCTGAAAAAGAGGCATGTGCACGACCATGTGTATGTTCGAGGGAATGTCAGTGTTTAGATTTTTTCGTCCGCAGCTGTGGCTGACCACAACGAGACTGGAATGGGTGTGAATTTGTGCGTGTCAGCCTCAATACTGCTCTCGATACGGCCAGCTCCTGCAGAGCTGCAAGAAAATGCACTCTTGGAAATCAGACGCGATAAGGAAAAGACGCATATGAAGGCCCTCGCTGTTCCCTCAGACATGACAGCAGCCATCAGCACCTCTGGCAGATTTGCATTTGCGGCAGTGACCCACGGCGAAATGCAGCCCTTCATCTAGACGGGCTCATTCAACAAGCCTTTCAAATCAAAATGATGAGGACCTCAGAAGAAGACATAGCGAGGTCTAGCTCTCTGTGTGCAGCCTGTGTTTTCCCCATTCACCCATAACACAGCCTTTTAAGGACATTCAATTTCAATTCTGGATGAAGGTCAACTAGTTTTTAATGAAACAAGTCAACTTGGCTAAAAAAAGGTCTTTCAGCGACCTACGCTGTTTGGAATACAACAAGATGACGGCATTTGTCACCGTCAGTGTTTACAACCACTAGCTCTAACAAGAGATTGATTTATATTATGAATTACTCACAGCTTTAGACAAGACAACAGGCCTTTAGGTTTTACCAAACAATACATCTGATACCACCATCAATGACGTACAACTGCTTTATACTTTTGTTGTTGTTGGTGAACTAAAATAAAGAGTGATTATTCTGTTTGTGTGGTTTGGTTCTTGTTATGTTTTATCTCTATCTTGTGGTGAACACATGTTGGAACCTGAGTCAGAGGGCTCGTACTGCCTTTTTTTCCTGCAAGGTAAGGCTGATTCTCAATAAACACAAACATAAGTCTTACAATGTTCAATCAACAGCTTTGATCTCATTCCCTTTTTTTCCTCATCGGCTTGTTTTGGTGAGAAGATTTGTGATAATGCATGTGAAACTCAAGTTGGTATGTTCAGAGACAAAACAAGGAAGGAACTGTAAAGATTATACGATTCTTTTTATAATGGAATATGTTTACAAAGAAGGGTTTTGTGTAAATTTGTAGATCTGCCGTTTCAGTTTCTGCAGTGAGGAAAAACTGTTAAATAAAACAAGAACTGAATCTCATCCCACAGAGCTTCATAACCACCTGCTTGACCCAAACAGAAAAAGACAAATAGAGAGCTTATTATAAACCAACCGTTACAACCCTTATTAAAAACAAAAAAGAAATGTTGTTTTTGGTTTAAACTTTAACATGTAGCTAAATAACCATAGAGCCACCCCAGTTGTTTTAGTTTGACATTATTTAGTGACAGAAAGCAAAATAAGGATCAATGTTTATAGCGAGGCAGAACATTTGCAGATGCAGCCATAAAAGGGAGCAGACAGTAAACGATAGAAAAAAGCTGCCCGACTAAATAATTTAACCATGAGTGACAATCTTGTTTGCTGTAGCAAATAGGAGGAGACTGTGTAAACAGGGTAACAAAGTCGCTGTCAGAGTCTGTCCTCCTCCAGTACCAGAGCGTCGCCCCCGAGACCCATCCCTTCCCCCTGCCATATTCTCGGTGTCTCCTCACCTCTCTCACTATCCCCTGAAGGGGAAAGGCAACCAGTTAGCATCTCGATGGGCTCTAGAAGTGAGCTGTCAACTATCCGTCCCGTGAAAGTAACACAAATTGTTCCTGTCAGGATGTGGCGTAACACAGCTTCCCAGAGTGCCGGCGCAGTTTCTCAGGAAGAAGTCGCAGTGATGGTTACGAACTAAAGAATGACGTTACTGACCACTGCTATGCAGAAAATGTCCTTTTACAGGTCTACCTAATTTAGAACAAAGAATGCTGTGGGTTAGGGGATATTTATTTTCTGAAAGTTGAAGGGGTTTGTTTAAGGGCTAAACACAAAAAAATTAAAAGAAAAAAAAAAACAGCTAATGCTACATCAGTAGTTATGATGGCAGTGCTAGCAAACTAATGTGACAACACTCCATATATACACCAATCAGCCACAACATTCTGACCACTGACAGGTGAAGTGAATAACATTGATCATATTGGTACTATGTGCTGTTCTGATGGAAAACCTTGGATTTTGACATCTGTGTTGATGAGACTTAGACACCCAAATAAACACTGTTCTACAACAAGCACACTTACTCATGCTAATAGCAATCCCAAATGTCACTGGCCTACCCCTGCAGGAAAATGCACCCCACCACATGGAAAAAACATCAAACAATCAGGAACATGTTGAGGAACATGACAATCGCACAAGATCTTGATTTGACCTCCAAACTTCCTACACCCCATTCTGATCAAGCATCAACAGGATGCAGTGGAGCAAGTCTGATTGACAGAGACCCCACTGCACAAGCCAGAGTACCCAAAGGATCCACTGCCAGTTCTACAATTTAATTTATGCACGTCGCTTTTATCCAAAGCGATAGACATCTGAGAGTAGATACAACACAAGCAAGGATCTATTTGGGAGAAAAAAACCTGGATAAATGCCATTAAACAAGTAATAGAAATTTTGTTTTAATTTTTATGCTTTTTGCAGTCTGTTAAAATACTGTCAAATACGCTTAAAACATCACAACTTATATTGCAATTTTTTAGAAAAGCTGCCGTGAATTCAGGCATTTTAGGCCGCAACAATCTTCTAAGCAAATAAACAATATTATAAATAAAGATTTTGTACAACAAATAAACTTCAAACTGTCTCTAACAACCATAATTAAGAAGAGTGAGAGTTACATGAATGAATATGACGACTATGTCATCCACAATACCAATTAATGATGAGCAAACTGCACTAAAACTGCAAAAACGTCTTTTATTTACAAGAAATGCAGTCCTATTTATGAAATACTACATTATGGGCTGCAGTTATAACTTTTTCAAAGGATGTTTTTAATGCCAGGCCATTAACGTAATAACTTATTGCATTATTGACAAAATGTTATTACGTTATTGGCAGGTATTACGGTATTGGTTGGTACAAAGTCACATTGAATTAGGAAGAATGTTGATAATAGTATGATAAGTACCAATATAGATAAGCAGTAGCATAATACTAGCACTGATAAAATCCTAATGATGCCCATCGCTACTATTAAAAAAGAAAGCAAATTCTTAGTAGTAAAGTGTGATTGCTGGTGAAAATTGGAGCCACATTTCCCTTACCTACCCTGTCTTTTCTATGCGCAATTATTGCAAGAAAAACAAACAGATAAAAAAAGGCCTGCAAGCCAGAGAACGAGCCAAAGTTAAGAACACCACCACCCATTACCATTATCTGTTATATAACTACTGTATGTTCAATCTCCAGGGCATGGCTACAAAAAAACTAAGATGTTCCAAGTAACACACACACATACAGGTATAACAACTTCCTGGACTACACTCCAGTGCCTAGCAATCTCAAAAATGATTACAGTTGTGTGGGTACAAAATGAATGGAAACACAGCGGCGTCCTTCTAGCTGCATGTGTGACTGTATGGTGACATTAACGGTGTTCAGAGTAAAACAGGTTTTACTCAGAAAAAGGCCTCTTTTCTTGTGCATTCACAGCTGTTGTGTTGGAGGTATGTAGGCAGGCAGATAATACCATGGAGGATGAGTGCCGCATGAGCCTCTGCTGAATTGAATGTGAATGATCACACAAGGTCTCTTATGACATGGCCAGAAATGTCCATGAGCGAAATAATAAAATAAATAAAAAATGCAGCTGACCTTTAGACACTAATCTGGGGGAATGTACAAAACCTTAATGACAGAAGCCCCTTCAAAGCAGAGTTAGATACTGTAGCTACACTTTAAATAGATATATGTAGGTTTGTTTGTGTACAGGTGAGCTACTGCAAACGGTTATTAGGACGCACGGAGGGGTAAAGTAATGTTATGGTGCAGACACAAACAAAAACAAGCACAACCTTTGAGATGCCCAGGTGGGGTTGGCTACAAAAGCAAAAAGCATCGCCTCACACAAGGAGTGGAAAGAGGTAAATGCAGGTGAAGGCTTCAGATCCTGAGCAAATATGTATGTACATGCTGCACACACCCACAGACGCACACACTTTGAACTGCCCCGCAAACGGTAATCAACAGTCACTACATGACAGAGTCTGACAGACTGCCGTGTCATCATATAGCTGGAGATCCTTTTAACTAGCCGCAGTGTCTACAGTAAAGCAGAGTCAGATGGCGGTACACGCCCAGCAAAGAAGAACAGCTTCCTCAGGTGAGAGAATAATGGCTGGTGGAGGATGAACAGGTGAAAAAGCATGTGGACAGAACAAGCAATGTGATATTTAGGCAGAGGGAGCAAAAATCAGCCTTTTATAGTGTTGCAACCGCTCATAAAAGACAGTCTGTGTTTTATTACACTGGAAAACTGCCTGGTGATATTTATTAAAAAGCTATTTCTGAAACAGACAAAAATGAACCCTGGGAAATTCCAACAAAAAAATTTAACAACTAAAGAAGTGAAAAACAACACCAAATATTTTTATGTTGAGAAACAAGATAAAAGGTAAGATTTTAAAGAGGCTTTAGACATTTAAATTCCACTGGATTTGCTAAGGCTCACCTGTAAAACCATCGGCAGATTTGTGCATGTATATGAAGAGAAGGTTGTGAGAGAATGAGGATGAATTCTGCATTATACTCATAACAAAAGTGGCAGGAAACATAAACGCATTTTTTGGAGAGAAATGCAAACAAGGCCAGCTTTCCAAAATGTCAAATATTTTCAGACGGTTCCCCACCCCTTATATTATCACAGTCTTAGCCTGGCTACAAGTGTCATCACAATATAGCCCTCAAGGACATTTCTAAATGAGACTATTATGAGCAAAACTAAAAGGCCGTTCATGGTCGCACAAAACATAACCTTTTTTTCGTATGCTAAATATCAGCGGTGGCATTTTTCAGCTGTTCAGGATACACTTTGTGATTGCAAAATGAAGGCCCCAGTGCTTGAGATTCACAAAACATAGTCTGAATAATAGCCACTGGAGACCAGGCAAGAGACCTTTAAAACATTTCAAATAATATGTGCAGAAGCGGAGAGCACAGAAATGATTAATGAAACTACAAAGCAGTGAGAAGTGACAGCTAGTCTAAATCTGGGGGGCCTGGTGATAATGTGATGTCTTTATAATGCTCAGCTGATACGAAGCACTGTACAGCAGTGAAGGAAAAGGGTCTTTAAAGACTTCTCTTCAATAGACGAGGTAGCTAAAGCTAAAAAGCTAAAGCAGCTTATGAACCTATAGAGATGGAGAAAGAAAAGTTGTAATAGATAAATGACAAAAGTGCAATATCCCTTTCTGGCCAACACAGTCAGATGGCACAGAGAGACGGAAAGCTCACGCGTCCATGCAGAAATATTCAATGCAGTTAAGTAGGGCTGGTCCGAATAGCAATATCTGTGCTTCAGCTATTCGGATCCAATATTCGCAGAATATTCAAATATTCGGTTTGTGCCGCGGTGTGGGCCGCGGTGTGTGTGTGTGTGTGTGTGTGTGTGTGTGTGTGTGTGTGTGTGTGTGTGTGTGTTTTGGGGGTCCGGAACGTGACACCGGAGTCGGCAGGTCTGCATACTAGAACCATGACCATGGCAGTGTTCTAGAGCCTTGGCGTTGTAACAGAGTCTTGGCGACGCTCAGCAGCGTTTGGCAACATTTGGCAGCGTACGAGAGCCTCAGCGACACTCGGCAGCGTTTGGTAACACTTGGCGGCATACGCGAGCCTTGGCGACATTCGGCAGCATTTGGCAACGCTTGGCGGCGTACAAGAGCCTCGCCGATGCTCAGAAGCGTTCGGCAGCATACGAGAGACTCGGCGACACTCGGCAGCGTTCTGCGGCGTATTACAATCTCGGCACTACTCAGCAGCTTTTGGCAGCGCGCACGAATATTGGAATATCAAAATTATTATCCGAATACCACCACAACGAACGAATATTCGGATATGCGAATGTTCGGGACCATCCCTACAGTTAAGTGAACAAAACTACACTGCAGACTAGATTCTCTACCAACAGTGTGAAGCAGGAGGACAGCTGTATGTGAATGTGTCCAACGTGGGCCGAGTGAGAATTCAGTAGACCCACGTCTGCAGTCGAAAAGCTGCCCAACATTCACTTTCTACATCAATCTGCACAACATGAGCAGCCTTATTTATCCTAAGATTAAAGCATTCCTCTTTAAAGAAAGTGGAAAGCGTAATGAATGTAACCCTCCATGTGCTATAAAAATACACTCCATGCCAGTTAAAAATAATAAGAAAATCAAGCTGTATGCATTGTTAAGCCCTATGAGAATGTAAGACACACCCAAAGCTTGGGGAAAAAAACTCTGTCCATGTCGGTAACCATTTTGCTTTCCAGCAACGGTGCCCTTTCCCCAGAAGCTTCTCAGTTTGAGTGAAATTAGTATGCAGTGTTGGCTCACGGGCACGCCAATAACAGGGCTGCTTTTGTTAATTATCCATGGATCTCAGCATTACAAAGAGTGTTCCTACTTGCCTTTGGCTAAGTTATGTTTAAAAAGAGAGGGCAAACTTGAGTTTCATAGAAAAAAAAACTGTAAAGTACATAAATGTGATGTCTTAAGAAAGTAGATGCTCTAGATATGTGTTTTTCTGAAGAATTACTTTTATTAGCTTTTAAGAACAAGACATTCTTAGCTTTAAAAGCACAAACATTCACATTTGTTAGTTTTCTTTATTCTGAAGCAAGGTTTTTTTCTTATATTTATCTGTCCCTTGCGCCTGAATATGACCAAAAGCTTGTAAAGCAAAAGAACACAGATACCATTGAGCTTATGAAACTGTCTTTGTACCCACATGTACAATTATCCCTCCAGCAACTAGCTGAAGGCAGAGCGAAAAAAATAAAAAATACCAAAAAAATCATAAAGCTGAATAACTATTATACTTCAGCTCAACTAAAAACAGAGGGTCATTCCATGAAATTTGTTATTCACTTTTTCTGTCAGAGACTTTAATGCAATACAGTACCACACATCACAACACAGCAAGCACTCATCTGACTAACATTAGCATCACAAAAGACGTTCCGCATCATTGCAGAGCCATTGCTTTCTCTGTCATAATACTTTCACTTTCTTCGTGTCATAATGCAAAATTCTGAGCGGCTCAGCTTAACAGAAAACATTTGGGCTGAGGCTTGTCAGCGTTCAGTGACATTACATCCACTAAAGAGGCATGCAAACTTCTGTCCCCATTACGGCAACAATGCAAACGGCTGGTGACAAGCAGAGAGGACCACTTCTGAAATGAGTGCATTTTTGGCAACCCATTATCACTGTCCATAATCTGCTTTAGTGCAATCTGAGAAACAGTTTGTCCTCTAGATATACAGGGGCCTTCATCTTCTGATACATCCACCATGTTTGGTGGAGGTTCAGCGTCTCACAAGGAAACTAAAACTAAGACACCAATAGCACCAATACCATAAACACAATAGAGGTATTTAAGATAGTTGCTCAACACTTGGTCAAAACATGTCAGATTCTACTTTTTCTACTGCCGAAAACTCCGTCACAAGCCGTAATAGCAACAGGGAAATTAAATACATCATATGGAGTGTCCCTGGTTGGTGCAAAAACATTTACTCAGCTTGTATGAGGTCAGCCATTGCCAAAAGCGACTCAAAGCATGCGTGTGAGCGGTGTAGAAAGGTTCATTGGTGCCAGACGGTTTCCCTCCTCTCTGACTCATGTCTGAATCTCGCCTTGTTGGTCGACGAAGCCCATAATCACGGTGTTTTGTCAAAAACTAAAGGCCTATCAGGGCGGCGGAGAGGAGGCGCTCCACCTGCCCGTCAGTCAGTCATGTTCATCCCCTTCGGGTGAAGTCAGCTCTATTTTGGTGAGGCGTGTTCGCACCAACAAGCTGTGGCAATGAAAGCTCAGATGCGAGTATCAGTGCGTCACTCGAGCGTGATCCTGACAAAAGATGACAGCGTGTTGTTGACAGCTACAGTAAGAGTCCTTGTTTTGATCTTGTTCTTCCTCTTTTGAAGTAAGGACACACACCATTTATCATGTATTTGATAAATTTCACGCTTCATATACCAGAATCAACAAGAAAAAAAGTTGACAAACAAAAATTAATAGATATTTTAATAAGCATATTGATGCAATATATAGTGTATGAGTTGTATTACTACAGTGGAAAAGGAGCCAAAAATATGCCATAAACAATACGAACTTCCTAGTATAATTCAAGATGGGCATCTGAGTAATTTTTTTAGTTAAAAAAAAAGAACATCTGTCTTTTTTAAACATATCTCTAATTGCCACATCACTTAATAACACTGAATGAAGTGTAATTTCAGGATGCTACAGCTACCAGCTTAAAAAAGTTAATTTGAAAAATTATTGTTCGTACCTTAATAATTTCCCTTTCAAAGGTAACAGTGTTTGGTATTTATGGTATGAATATTTAAGCCTTTAAATTATATGTTTTGGCTTAAAGTGTTATTTCACGTGTCATTAGATGCAAATAGATAGTGAAGTTGCAGAAAACTGATACAGAGAAAGACCTCGCTTTAGCCGTTTCTGATATTTTTTCAAATTCACTCGGTTGGACTCGTTACATTTTATTAGGCAGGTTATACTGACTGCAAGAGGAGAGTTGGTATTTTTAAGGATTCACATCAGTAGGAAAACTGTGCTGCTTAAAATTAACACCTTCGAAGTAATTCATCCAAATGCGGCTCTTGCCTGCCAACACGCTTTTGTGAATTACTCTCCTCCACCTCTATATCCGTCCACTTCAGCAAGTTTGTGTGCCTATTTAAAGTTTTAATATCCCCACTGTAATTGAAATGTGTAAAATGTAAACAGCTAATGTTAACGGGTACATCACAGCGGCTTCAACCTTTAACTGGATTAAACTGTAGTATCAGAAGCAGGGCTTAAACAGGCAGCTTCTTAGCCCCACACAACTCTTTCAGTAAAATGATGAAAATATTGTGTTAAAGTGTAATTAAACTGCAACACTAAGGACAAATACTTCTAAAAGAATGAAAAACACACCACATACAAATAAAATAAACCATTACAACATTATTGGACACCAGAATATTATCTGTACCAGGCCTAACAAACACTTTGCCTGGCAACAGTATTTGCTCTTGCTTCCTCTCAGGCATTGTCCTCCGGGCATATAATAGGTGGAATTACCCTTCATGACTCTATCAGAGGATCGCATCTGTCTCCCATCTGAGGCTACAAGGGATCCATTTGTACAGTTTGAAATGGACTGGCACCCCACAGCTGATAAAGACAAAAGGCTTTAAAGAAATTAACTATTAAACAGGCCTGTCTAGTTAAATATTCATTTTAATCCTGCACTGAAAGAGAGATGGCCATCGAGTTCTTTTTTGTTCCGTCGTGCTAGGCGATTAAAAAGGAATTTCCATACCTTCTCCCGGGCTGAATTAACAGCTTGGTGGAGAGCATGAAAACACAAAGCGTACAACTATTAATGTCAAAGGTCAGCTTTCTCTTTTGTTTTAACTAAGCTGGTGGGAAACAAGATCTTAAGAACAGCATCTGCAGTCAG
This sequence comes from Dascyllus trimaculatus, assembly GCA_024666655.1. Classification (NCBI taxonomy): domain Eukaryota; kingdom Metazoa; phylum Chordata; class Actinopteri; family Pomacentridae; genus Dascyllus; species Dascyllus trimaculatus. Next base: position 7,942,429 of record CM045463.1, on the reverse strand, counting down.
TAAGGAAATCTCCTTTTGTTAAGTCAACCATTTGGCAAAAACTCTCATGTGTTTGACCTTTAACTCCATGAAGGTGCTCCATAAAATATTAAAAACATAATTTGACAGACGAACCACTTGAACATTCAGTACATACTATACTTACAGCAAAACCAATATATACAGTAGACTTTAATTTCACTGTATTGTTAAATATCTATAGAAAAATGCATATTTTTTACACCATTTGCATATAAATGGTGTAAAATAAAAGTCAGCCTCTACTTTTAAAGCATTTAATATCCAATTCAAGCAGCAAAAGCATGACATTAATTACTTTTAACGCACTTTTGGACATCTATGTAAAATTTTATGTAATTTTTTTTGACATCATTTGCACATAAATTGCATGAAATAAAGGCTAAAGCTGATGCCATTACTGTGTTTGATCTCACATTCAAAGGCCTAAGTAGCAAAAACGTCATTTTCCCTCGACTATTAACATACTTTTGAAGGGCGCTGTATGTATAATATAGGGGGTATTGTGAACATATCTGCTGCAGTTCACCAAGCGAACCCCGGTAAGATAACAATGGAGGGTAATTTGGAAACAGAATGAAAATAAATGACATAAAAGGATCGTCACGCTACGAGGTATTCCACTTTTGAAACCATATCTTCCGCTGATACCTCACTCTGCAAGGCACAGACACAAATCCGGTGGTGCAAGGGTTTTATTGTCTTTGAAGAGTGGAATGGTTGGTGGGATTTTAGCGGCTGTGAGGTCTTGTTACAACTAATGATCCTCTCAAGAGGTACCATGTTATGTGAGGTGCCCCAAACTACAATAAGAGGAGCTTTATCCTGGAAAATTATGGCGGTGGCCTTGACTGCTGGGGCCCATGCAATGCAACGCCAACCCAGCCTGATGCAGACTACAACCACCTACTGCGCTGCTCATGTGCCACTATCAAAGCAGTCAAAAATGCATTTTCTGTTAAGTAAAATAATCATAATGTGCCATGTTAGCACTACATGTATTAAATCATTAAAGCATAGGCACTAACTAATCACAGGTAATTGTAATGGTTATATAGATTAATTTTAATAAATTATTACCTTGCTGGAGCAAAATTACTGCATGTTATACACTGATCAACCACAACATTCTGACCACTGACAGGTGAAGTGAATAACATTGATCATATTGGTACTATGTGCTGTTCTGATGGAAAACCTTGGATTTTGACATCTGTGTTGATGAGACTTAGACACCCAAATAAACACTGTTCTACAACAAGCACACTTACTCATGCTAATAGCAATCCCAAATGTCACTGGCCTACCCCTGCAGGAAAATGCACCCCACCACATGGAAAAAAAACATCAAACAATCAGGAACATGTTGAGGAACATGACAATCACACAAGATCTTGATTTGACCTCTAAACTTCCTACACCCCATTCTGATCAAGCATCAACAGGATGCAGAGGAACAAGTTTGATTGACAGAGGCCCCACTGAACAAGCCAGAGCACCCAAAGGATCCACTGCCAACATCCTGGTTCCAGACCCCATAGGACAACCTGAGAGGTCCTGTTGTCCATGCCCAGTGGTTCAGAGCGTTTTTGAGCACATAAGGGGAACCAACGCAATATTAGGGAGGTGGTCATAATGGTATGCCTGACCAGTGTATAATTTATATTACAACAGCTCAAAATGCTCACTTTGCTTCTTGGTACATTGGCTATGATGATGCTCCATGAATGAAAATTACATTTTTAAGGATGCAGTGGAATATAAGGAGCAAGAGGCTACTTAAGGTCACTGATTGGCTAATAATTAGTTTGCATATTGGATTTTGAATGGGTTGGCTTCACTTAGATCGCTATCAATTTGTCTGATTTTTTCTAGTACCCCTAAAATTGGGCACTGTTTACAGAATGGGCTGCAATTCCTACAAAATGCTTCTAATGTGGACGTATTTGAAGCTGAAAGTCAGCATTTAGAGTTAGCCCATAAGTCAAAAATTCATTTCTAACTCAGTCCAGATCCAAAATAAAAATGCGTCACAGTGCTAATGTAACCCAAACATCTTTCTAAAGTGTGATTCAAAGGCTTAAACCAAGACCAGATTGTAAATTTGTATCAGCGCACTTTAAAAACCCAGATTCACGAATTACACGCCTCAAGGGGGGGGGGGCCTCAGTGTGTATAATGATGTGTGGGAATTTCCAGGCTTGATTCAGCTCACATTACAGGTGACAGCGCACACATGTGACAGCCAAGTGTTTTGATAAATATGATTACAAAAGATGACTACTACTTCAAACAAAATACAGATGGTAGTCAGAGATTAAGGTCTCAACTGTGAAAACAAGTCGCTATTGTAAAAACATGTGCTTGAAACTGGATTCTGAGGTGCTTTACAGTGCTTATAAAGTAGAGAGTTTGAGCTTCTGCTAGATATAGAGTGTTTATATGATGACACTGCATCGTCTACACGGATCCTAATATTCTGCACATTAACTGAGAGATTTAGAGAGCGGCATATCCGTCAAAAAAAGCTTTTTTGTCATATCACAGGTATCACTAAAGGAACTCACTTTAAAAAAGCGTTGATTTTTATTCTATGTATTGCATCTTGTAAAAAAAAATTTAAACAAACACATTATTATGTGCTGGTAACACATGACTCTCTCCATAACCTGTGCCCATGTTCAGTCATGTACCCACATACTCTAAGGGCCTGACCAAGATGCACTGAGAGGGAAGCATGCAGGAGGGTAAATAATGCATGCCTGCACAGGACAAGGGAGAAGGGCGTAGCTTGCAGTGGTAGGAGTGCATGGGCTGGGGGCTTGTGGGGGCTCACTAGTGCGTGCCAGCCTCAGACAGCTCACCACAGACACAGACACAAAAGGAGACCTCGTCACGAAAGCAGAAATGACACTAGTCAACCACAAAACAAGCCAGCTTGAATCATCATCAAAACAAACACACACAGTGACATAGTGCGACTTACACTACAGATCCCGTCCAAATAGCTGAGCGGCCCTCTTCCGACCGTAAAAGGCCATATCAGGTCTTACTTACACTGCTGGGGACCTCAGACCTCCCCCTGGGTCTTTCAGGTTCCAGCCTCAAACTCTCATCTGACCCAATTATCCAATTAGCTGAAGTAGTGGCCAGACTAGAAGGTGATGACGGCTGGAACACCTGCAGTGGCCGAGCCTGCTGTGGGGCCCAGGGGTGCTGAAGTCTAAGGCAACCAGCATTTTTCAGCTAATGTTAGTTTAGATTCAAACTCACAAAATCTCAGTTGTCAAATCTTTGGTGAGACTTTGAGCAGGCTGAGCCTTTTCTCTCAGAAAACGTTCTCTAGAAAGGTGAACGCCTCTACAAAGGCTTTCGTGACAGTCAGGCTGTGAGGCAAAAAATAACACTATAAAGTTCTTACTTGGGAACCCAGGGAGAACTACTTGAACTGAAAGCTTAAATAATTGCATCCCTTTGTTGTCGGACCTGACTGCTCTCTCTGACTGTAAGAACAACATGACAGCATTGACTGTGGCAAGAAACTCTAGATGGTGACATGCCTTTGTTACGTGACTCCTAGTGCTTACACCCTTCCGTCAGTTTCCTAAATAGAGTAACGTTTTAAAAAGAAACCACAACATTTCTGTTTGCCCTGCAGGCACTTCCCAATGGGACAAAGAGCAGTCTTGGGTTTTGACAGCTCAGCTGAAGGTCTGACTGCCACTTCCAAGAGCCAAAGCCCTTTTTTCCTCCCCGAAGGCATTTTCCTCCTTTCCTCAAGGTAATTCGACAGTTGTGTGGTCACATACACTCGCACACTCCTCTGCTTCTTTAGATGCTGAACATTAAGGGATTAGGGTGGAGCAGCAGAATCCATAGGAAGTGATGTTCACAAGGGTCTTCTTCTGCTTTGATTTGTTTGTCAAGCTTTTGTTTGATTTTTTCATATAAAAAAGACTTCAGCTTTGATCACAGCTAATCACACTAATGGCAAAGCACCAGTATTTTTAAGATGAAAAGGGGTAAAAAGAAAAAAATCCCTGGCAGCAGATCTGAAGGGAGGATGTTTGTCTTTTCCATTCCATCTTTTCTTTTTGGGATTATGAAAAAAAAAGGATGGCCAAAGTGCTGAGTTGAACAGCACACAGGTGAGGGTGTGTCTCAAGAGCCACACTGGGATCCTGAGTGTGTTTAGTCTGTTGCAAATATGTGGATAGTAACACCACAGTGGCAGAGAAACAGGCAATTAGGTGTCACACATGACATCTCTGACGCTTCTGTGTGTGTAATTATTTCAAGGAAAATGACATTCTTCGCCAAACAAAGTAACGCCAACAGCTACGGCTGTGTTGTATGTAGAAAGGCACATATTTGTCATACTAGACAAGCGCAGCCACTACAAACAAGTGTACTTTCCCAACAGTGTTTATCCCTTTAAAGTTTCCTCTTGAATTACTTGGTCTACTTCAAAGTCAAGTTCACTCCAAGACAGGTGGCTAATTTGTCTGAAACAATAATCTCATCTCCGACTCTTTCTAATTAAGACTATGATGACATGCAAAATGTGCCCACAGAGAAAGAAGGGATAAGAGAACAGAGTGGATCTGACTTGTGTGAAGGATCAGACTCACATACCAGCTACTAGCCACAAGAAAGGATTCCTCGGCCTCAAACAGGGCAAGCACTGATGAATTTCAGGCTAAGATACACAAAGCCGTTTGTGAAAACAGAGAGTAATGTTGAAGTAATATTCTACCAGGATCTCTTTACAGCTCACTGTATATTTATGTACAGAAACCATGAGAAGCATTCCCAAAATACTACACATTCTACGGTGGGACACTTTTACCCACATGTATGAGGCAAAAAGAGTCTTTTTAGACATTAAAATTTACAGATATTAAATGTTTTCATGACTTCATACTGACGTTTGAAAATTGGGAAACTTTGGTTAAATCAAAAACATCTATGACAATGGAAATGTATAATACTGGAGACTAGAGCTTGACAAGTGACACAGGAAGAGCCTGAGTTCTGCCTTCTGCCACAATTCTGCAGTACTTTTCATTTTCAAGCTTTAAAATTTTACCAATCTGCTTCTGTAAAATTATGTTTTTTTTAAATACCTGGAAAATAAATCAAAACTTTTCCAAAATCTTCATGACAATAACTGAGGATAAGTATTCTCTGCAGGTCTCACAATACGATTTAAGCATCTCTCTGAACCTTTGAACGCTTCGCCTTCACTGTTATGAAACTAGACCTCATGTGGCAAAGAGAGAGGGACGCACTGAAAGGCAAATAGCATTGTTTCAATGAAATATGAAGCTGTGTTGTATCCTAACCTCAGGGCGAGTTAGTGGAGAAAATGAAGACTGACAGGAATGATGTGAGGGTGGGCCCGGAGTTACGGGACACCCACGGTACGAACAGTGGTTGCCGCCTCTTACATCACTCATCACCCTGAACGTCTTGGAGCTCGACTCTCAGCTCAACTATTTGGCATGGAAATAGGGGGACATTTTTCAAATACCTGAGGGATATTTACACACCTGCTCGGTGTGTGGTAGAGGTGTGCAGCTCTGCGCTTTCAGGCCACTACAAAGACAATATAACTTTCAATTGGCATGATTGAGGCCTGACCACAGAGTCAAAACTATCTAAACATGACCAAAGATGTAACACCTGTACCTAAATGACAGAATGCAAGTTCACACACAAGATGATCAGTGTTGTTGCAAACGTTTTGACTCAGTGGAGGACTTTGCTATTAGAAAACAATGAATGACAGCAACTGTAGCATAGCTGTTGATGGTAGGCTCAGGCAAGGGGATGGGGTGCCTCAAGGGCATGAACCTGCAATGTAATCAAGGTCTTTGCCAAATTACAGACCAAAGACACCACTTAGCATAGTTCAAGCCAGGGCTGAGGGAGAGGTCACCCATTATACTAATATTCTTAAGTCACGGAGCAAATTCCAATGTACAACGTCAACACTAGACAGCAAAGGGAGGCTCTACTTATTGTAGGCATTTTAAGTGTCTGAGCAAACTAACTGTCCTTTGTTTACAGTTTCAAAAAAAGAAGCTTTCAGCGGGGAAATAATAACAGCACGACAGTCAGTTCAATGCATTTTTAAGATGCGTAGCAAAAGAGGAATGCAGAGTGGGTAAAAAAAGGGGGCTTTTTCAGCATTTTGTGGAACATAATCAACCCCAAGAAGAAAACTGCGGCTGTGGGAGTCTGTCAACAAGCAAGTTCGTGTTTGTATAACATGTCAGGAAAAAAACGACATCACGCATTATTGGGCCAACAGATATCTTGCCAGCTCTGAAACAAGTCGCTCTCTTCCCAAAAGGAAATTGGTACTTAGACAATAAAAAGACCAGAAACATCTGTAACGTTTACTGATGTTCTTCAAACAGTTGAGTGTTTAATATTCCTTTGCTTTCAGTAAATTAGCTGTGGTTATTCATTAGTTGCACAGAGTTGCCATTATAATCCTGGTGGAAGCTTGCTGAATCTTACAATATTACATTTGTTGACAGCTTGACTGCACTGAATGCTTTTAATCGTACTTTATTGAGTTTTATCATCTATAAGGCTAGCTTTGATTGGGCTTACATGTGGTGTGCAAAAACACACATACAAAGCACACACTCATACATACACGCACATACATGTTTAGCTTTGTTTGACCACAAATTGAGGATAAACTAACCTGGTTAATTGAATTGGCAGTACAAGAGGCGAGGCCTGTCCCCAGCGAAGACACAAAAAACATGATGGGATCAAAGGGCACTGGAGCCATTGCAAAGCCAGCTGCTGCAGTTGTAACCACCAATGCTGTAACAGAAATAAGAGGACAGAAATCCCTTTAAAGTTTTCTTGAAGTGGTACTTCTGAAAGTAACATGTAAATGCTAAGCCCTGCAAATGCTAGGTTTTATTGCTGTCAAAGTTTTATTCTAAGGAAGGCAGCGAAACAGCAAGGAAAAATTTACATCACTTCAAGATTCATTTTATTGCAAGACAGACATTTGTCTAAAAGTAATTACACTCAATTTATTAGGCTATCTAGCCCTATGCAAAAGCTAATACTCAGTTTTTTAAAAAAAAAAGTAATTTATTAACAGTCAGTCTTTAGGTTTGGCACGTTCCAAACACTCACTGGTTCAAACATACATAAAGACTTAGTTCTGCATTAACAATACAGACTCCAAAGCTCCACTGGAGGATGTATATCTTGGACATTATTGTAAAAACAGGGATTGTTTGGGCCATTCTGGTCAAATAGATCAAAGCAAAAAAGGATTATGCTGCAGATGTTGTCTCCTGGGACAAATGGCCAAATGTGAGACAACAAGGAGCGCAGTAATGCTAAATAACACTCAGTGAAAGACTGACATTATTCTCACTCTTTCCTGATACTATGCTCAGCACTACTATGAAACAAGATCTGTTTGCACAGTTTTAACCTGTGTAAAGCACTTTTGCACATGTAATAATGAGTAATTACCAGTATTTGTTTCTTCCACAGGGCTCCAGACTAAATGTTTACACTAGTCGCACTCAACTTTTTATTTAGCTGCACCTGCACATAGTTTAGATGCACCTAAAATTTTTCGATGAACCTTTTAGTGTCTAATAATGGATTGTAAGTGTTACCTTTGCTGACATTTCCCATACACATTGGTAATGTGTCAGCACATTAAGTCAATGCTTGTAAACAGGAATTCAGGAATTAAGGTACATAAAATGTGAAATATATGTAACCGCTTCATTTTGATAAGGATTTAGGACTTCAATTTAGCAGAAAGTAGCTCTGTTGACTATATTATGAACAATGGTAAAATTTATTGTCATTTCTGATTCTTCACTACTTTGGTTTGCTGCTGTCTGATACAGAAATACTGTGAGGAGAGGGGCTACTCTGCCAGCCACGCACCTGTCACAGCAGCCTGCTGCTTCGGCTGCACTCTTTGCAATAAAGGCAATGCATAATGTTTGGTTTTGTATCACATCTCAGTCTTTTCCACAGAGCAAGTACTTACTTGTGGAGGTGGGTGTCACAACATGACCAATGTGCATACAGGGACTCATGCACATTACAGATGTCACCTCAACAGCACACATGCAGAGTATTTACTACAATTTACAGATGTTCACTAAGCACTTCACATGCATTGGTAAACAAAACTAAGTGGCTGTGCACAGAAAAGTGCACGGCCACTGCAGCTCAGACAAATGTGTGGCCCAATATGAAAGCAAGTGATTTTATCTACCTGGGCGAGTTGCACAAGCATGACTGGTAACCTGACACCTGAAATATTTTGGGTTACAACCACAACTGTCACACTTTGGAGCCCTTAACCATCTGCCTTCCTTAGCCATTATTACCTCCGCCAGGAAGTTATGTTTTTGCCAGGATTTATCTGTTTGTTTTTCTGTCTGTTAGCAAGATAACTTGAAAAGTCATGAACAGATTTTAATGAGATTTTCAGAAAATGTTGATAATGGGACAAGGAACAGATGATTACATTTTGGTGGTGCTCTGGATTACGATCTGGATCCAGGGATTTATAACATAGGGTGGAAATCACAATATGGGTGGAAATGAGCTGCTTGGCGGAGGTATGCGCTCTTCAAGTGCTTTTCTAGTTTAACATAGTTTCAGATATGTATAAGATTCTGAATGTATCTTGTGTCATGCTTGCTTCTATGATTTCATAATCAAGTGTATATGTATCTGTATACTCTACCTGTTAGTTTGATTTTGGAAAGTCTGGCATAGACATCTGGCAAGTCAGTCACATCAACCTTCAACTCTTTCCACTGTCTGTCTAGACGTGCCTCCTTTGCCTCATTTGACTCGATATGGATATGTGGAGTCTCATCTGGATTTGCAACCACACGGGACGCAGAATCTTTTGGTGCTGCCACATCCTCTGTGGTGGCCTTCAAGGTGGAGGTTTCATGCTTTGCTTTACTGGTGACATCCTCTGGCTGTGGAACTGCATCTGTGTCCACAGCCTTAATAGTTGGTATTCTTTCCACCTGCCTTTCAACGCTATCATCTCTCTCATCGACAATGGTAAGAACAGGTGACTGTTTGGGGATTGCACGTTGCTGAAGCTCACTGCTGTTCTTTGACACATACTGAAAAAAACAAGCAGATGGAACAATGTGATTAATGAAACAATTAAAGTGAATGAAGAAATGTATTTGGGGGAAAAAGACAATCAGGGTTACTTTGGTGTACTATGTAGAATACAGTATCAGTAACAAGCAACTCAACTTTTTCAAGTGCAAAGGAAGTTGCAAATCAAAGAAACATACCTGCCGTTTAAGGAAGTTGAGATGCTGATACGTCAGCCATTTTGATGGATCTCTTTTATGCAGCTGAATGAGGCTGCGAGCAGTCTGGTTACATCGAGGAACATTTTGAACTAATTTCTGTTTCACACTTACACCGACAAAACCTATAAGAAACACAAGACACAATGTTTGATTAGTTAAACAAGCACTGTTGGTTTGGTTTGATTCGATCCATGAGTCAAACTTGCATAGCACAGCCACAGGGAAAGAGCCAATAACTGAATGAATTAATGCAACTGAGCCAAATGTTATACACATCATGAGACATGTCTGTCATAAAACTGAAGCATGATCAAACATTAATGGTAAAACATATAACTTTACATGGTAGCCCTGCACTTCAAATCACAGTCATAACAACAAAGATTAATGATAGTACATCAGAGACACTAGACTTCTAATCTTTTCCACTTCCTCACTACAATATTGTTGATATAATAACACATGTTAACCGTGAATTGTCAACAGGATCCATTTAATTGCTACGTTTCATATATAGGAAATCTGACTTGGTATTGTGGTGCATAACAGTGAACCCTGAGATGCAGAATAATACTATAATATAATAATAATAATAATAAGAAGGAGATTTAAAAAGAATGTGTTGCAGGTCAAATAAACAGTAAGTGCTACAAGACAGATAAGAAGCAACTGATACAAGTCAAATAAAAGCAAGTGTAATTAAAGCTGTAATAAAGCAATAAAAGATTTACAATGTCATTTGGGTGAGACAGGCGTACAGGAAATGTGCAATACCTTACAGTATGAGAAAAGTAAAGCCATAGACTTTGTGCTACGTGACTGCTGCACTTCACATTAAGTTACTAGTTTAGTGGGTATATTTAGCTTAAACGAAGGCAGTGTAACACTACCCTGCAATTAGTATATCGAGGGTCAGGGTTACCTTACACTGTTTTGCAACTGTGTTGATTCAACTTTAGGGTCATTTTAGAAGTTCAATTAGAAGGAAAGCCTAAATATTAGAACTACCATAGTATAAAGCTATTAAGACAAACGTTACATGACTGTGTTGTACAGCGTCCTTATCTGACCTGTCATGTAGCAGTGACATTTCCGTATAAATCTTACATTGATTTTACGGTTCAGCAACGTTTTTGAAATTTTTGACAACACGCAACTACAACTGAACAGCTGCAGTCATTAATTAGCTAATTATAGTGTATACAGATACAACTGACTTCTGTCTAAGGTCACTGCTAGCTTCTTGTCAAATATGCTAGTTTACTTACATCCGGATAGCTAAGCTAGGAAGCTAGCTCCGGCACTAGCTTCAGGGGCTGTTTTTACACAGCGCAGATTAAAAATGACTCCGAAATGCAACAGCGCACTGAAAGAAACAGTCATTTGTTCCGGTGTTACCTGACAGTCTGCTACATGGCGTTTTATACATGTTCTCCGATCATAAAGCCGGTTCCCGGTTCGACCCTTTCACATGCAGCACGTCGCCATTTTGACCTCGTTAGGTAAAGAGAAGCACTTCCGGGGCGTGAACGTCACGTAGGAGGCTGCAGACAGAAGTAAAGCAAATAACTGGAAACAGACAAAGCAGCCGAAAAATATTTACCGTATTAATATACTGATGTGTATTTATCATATTAATAAATAAAATAAAATAAAATAAAATAAAAGTCTGCTGCTTTATACTGTAGACTGTTTGTGCTTCTTACTTGAACAAATCATTAAAATCAATTCTTATATAATAGGTACATATTATATTATATTATATTATATTATATTATATTATATTATATCAAGGTGAGAAATGCTAAAATGGGACATCTGGCAAATTGGGGAAGTTAAGCTTTGCAATGAGTATCTTGGTAAATTTGGAAACTACTTTTAGTCATCTTGATAATAAAAAGTGTTTTCAGAATCGCAAAATACAATTAATTTAATTACAAAGAGCTCGGATAAGCATGGTTTAGATTGCCTGCTCAGAGAATTACCACAACAATAAAACTTCTATCTAGTTATTTGTAGATATTTCACTTCTTCTCCAAACATGTATATTAAAACTTTATTGAATAATAAACACAGGAATATTTTTTAAGTAAATATTAAATATGCCTATGTGGTGGTCATGGTCAAAACACTTTTGACAGCCCTGTTTAATTTTTTTGTAAATGGTTATTAATAATAGTTAAATAATTAAAATGGTTGCCAATACTTTAGAGCAGGGGTCTCAAACTCCGGTCCTCGAGGGCCACTATCCTGCATGTTTTAGATGTTTCCCTCTTCTGACACACCTGATTCAAATGATCAGCTCATCATCAAGCTCTGCAGAAGCCTGATAGCGATCCTGATCATTTGATTCAGATGTGTTGGAATAGGGAAACATCTAGAACATGCAGGATAATGGCCCTCGAGGACCGGAGTTTGAGACCCCTGCTTTAGAGTGTCAGCCTTACAATAAAAACAATAAATACCTATTAGCTTCAGATTTGTCTGAATAAAACATACAATTCTACAGCCTTGATTTAAAAGAACTGACAGTTACACAATCATTGCTAATTTAATAGTACTGCTGTTTTTTTTTCTTACAATATTAAATAAGAAATAGACCAGCAGTACTGTTCAGCACATTATGTTTTATATTTATATTTTTTTTCACTTGTTTAACTGAATAATTTCACTTAATTGAGTTTCTTGCACCCCCCATGTGGTCTTTTGGGTTTCCATCTACTCCTCACTTTGACATGATTAAAATACAGCTATAGCAGATTATTGTCTGATGTCATTTTGCTGTTTTTCAGTAAGGATTAATGTTTTACTTCTTGAAATGCAACAGTTTCTTGTGATGGTCTTCAAGCAATGTGGTTCACTGCCATGAAAAAAGTGATAACCATGCAGCAGTTTATTCGTGAAATTATTTGATTCTACTTTTAAAAAGTAGTGGCTATCTATTATAAACATCCGTGTTTGTGTTGTACTACATTGGCGTGCTTTTTTTTCTGCGCCTAATATTCACTTGGATTGAATAACAAACCACAGTTGGAGTTTTATTTTTTCAGAAGTCAGATTACCAGAAAAAGTCCGGTGACGACCAATAAATCTGACTTGCAGATAAAATTACTTTGATTCAAAATCGCCGTCTAATTCCACGTCTGCTTTCCTGCCCTTGCTCGTCCTCTGACTGCTGTTGGGCCCGTTATTTATGTGTGCGATCATCTTGTTGACCCTGGCCACCGCAGCCAGCAAGATGGAAACCTCCTGATTAATACCCTTCTCCAGCGCTTTCACTTTGCTGCCTCGCTTTATTCAGAGAAATATAATAAAATAACATGATTGTCTGTTTGGGCGCAGTATTTAATTTCCTTCCAGCAATAACATTTTACTGACCCAAGCGGGCAATTCATACAGTGATCTGATTGTAGAGATCATGTTCAATATAAAAGGAAAAACACTCCTTATTGTTTAGCTGCTAATCAGATCTCAAGGGAATCTAATATTGCAATTGTTGTGTATTGTACGCAGCTTATTTAGCACACATGGAGTGCTCTTATGAATAACCTTGATGGAAATATGTTTAACAACCACAGGTGCTGTCTATGAAGTCAAATTGAACCGCAGTCCAAGCTGAGCATCCAGTTCTCCCAATTCTCCTCATTCACTCCACTCAACCGCCGGCTCCTGCTAAGATTACATGGTGTAATCTTCATGCGCCATCAAGATGCAGGGCCTGATGAATGCCGCCAATACACACAAGACCATCCCAGATCCGCCACAAGAGCACCTTTATTACAGGAGATAACCATTATGTTGTGCTCTACGAGATTTCATTCTGCAGTGGCCCGGTCAACCTCTTTTGGTTGTGATGAGTGGCCTGAAAAGGAGGTCTATTGCTTCATTTTACACCGTATTATTTGCTTCCAGATAGCGTTATACAACTTTGTTTTCCCACACTCGCCTCCGTTTTGCTTCTCCAAGGCTGCGGGGAACTAAACCTGCAAAGATAATAGGTGTGCATTGTGGTGCGTCCAATCTTTTGTGCAGGAATCTGTGGGCTGCTGCTACCAATTACTCTTGAACAGAGTATCAAGGACTTACACTAACAAACAGGCTCACTCAAGAGTAAGGCCTGCTTTTCTGGACTGGAGTGGTTCGATGTTTGTTTCTTGCATCAAGGAATAGTGTGAGCTGGCTTGGCTCAAGGGAGTGAATTCCAAAGAACCAACCCCAACATGGAAAATCCAGTGTGTTATTGAGGTTTTGTGGTAAAACACTGAAAGAGACAGACTGACACTTTATTACAGGATTCTGTGATCCGTCCTCCCGAAGTCAGGAAGCTCCACTTGTTTGGATAATTGCACGATGCATTCGAGTGAGTAGAGACAAAGCCAAACATGCCTTTAATGCCTTCTGTCCATAAGGTGGGTTAAAAAGACAGGACCTGAGGAACAGATGGGCATAATGGGACGGAATGACTCCGAGACAATAGGAGGAGTTTGTGAGGTCTGTTCAGCCCCAAACGGGCCGTGGGGGGGGGGGGCCTTTCAGAGGATCTTTACAGTTGTTCTGCCTCTGCTGGTGGTCTCAGTATGAGGGCCTTTTATCATGCTGCTTTCACTGCATCTTTAAAAAGAAAAATGAAATGGCCGTAAACATCCTCTCCGGAGAGAAACGAGGAAACAAAAGGAGTCCGGGTTGTATTGTCAGGCTGATGGCATAGTTTATCAGTGGAGCTTTTACTTTCAAAGGAGGCACACAGCCAACCTTATGCCACCTTATACACCTACACTGTAGCCAATTGTACTGGTAAACTGTTATTTGGCATTTTCTAAATTACTTGTAAAGAGTCACAGTTGTTGTGTATAACTGATTACAGCACTCTACAGTAGACTGAGGCTTATAGTTTAATAATGCAACAAGACTTTTCAGTAACATACTTTATATCATGTTGCCACAGTAATCAGCATCAACTGTGACTGGAATGTTGTGTTATGTTTTTCCTTTGTGTCCCATTTGTGTCACTTTATGCCCTTTTCTTGTTTTGATTTTGTCAGTCTGTGTCTCGTTTCTTTAGTTTTTTGTCTCGTTTTTGTTGTTTCTAGTTTGATTTTGTGTCCGTATTTGTCCTGTTGTGGCTTGTTTGTTTCATTTTGTGTCTCACTTGTCTTGTTTTGAGTCCCTTTTTGTTTTGTATCTCGCTTGTGTTGTTTTGTATTCTCATTTTTTTTGTGTCTTGCTTGTTTGGTTTTTATCTTTCGTCTTATTGTGACTTGTTTTTGTCGTTTTGTATCTCGTTTGTTTCCTTCTATGTCACAGTTGTGTTTTGAATCTTACTTGCTTGTTTGGTTTTGTCAAATGTCTTGTCGTTAGTTTGCATCTTGTTTGCGATGTTTTGTGTCTCGTTTTTGCTGCTTTGCCTCTTGTTTGGTTTGTTTTGTCAAAGTTTGTGTTCTTTTGTGTCACATTTGTGCCACTTTAGGCCCTTTCGGTGTCTTGAATTTGTCAGTTTGTGTCTCATTTCTTTTGTTTTGTGTCTCCTATTTGTCGCTTTGTGTCCCATTTTTGTTGTTTTGTGTCTCATTTGTCTTGTTTTATGTTCCTTTTTGTTTTGTATCCCATTTGTGTTGTTTTGTTTTCTCATTTTTTTGTATCTTGCTTGTTTGGTTTTTATCTCTTGTCTTTTTGTGTCTCATTTTTGTCGTTTTGTATCTTGTTTGTTTTTGTGTCACAATTGTGTTTTGTATCTCACATATGTTGTTCTGTGTCCTTTCTTGTGTCTTGCATGTTTGGTTTTGCCAAATGTTTTGTTGTTTTGTGCTTTGTTTGTTATGTTCTGCGTCTCATTTTTGTCGCTTTGCCTCTCATTTGTTTTGTTTTTATCTAATTTTTCTTTTTCTGTGTCTCGTTTGTGCCACTTTATGCCCTGTTGGTGTCTTGATTTCGTTGGTTTGTGTCTCGTTTCTTCAGTTTTGTGTCTCGTTTTTGTGGTTTTGTGTATTCTTTTGTATTGATTTCTGTCTGGTTTGTGTCATTTATGTCCATTATGTCTTTTTCTGCTAGTTTGTGACAGTTTTGTCTCCTTCCTGTTGCTTTGTGTCTTGTTTTTGTCACGTTGTGTCTCTTTTTCTTTTGTGTTTTGTTTGTGTCACTTTGTGTCTGGTTTCTGATGGATGTGTCTCATATGTGTAAAAAAAAATAGTTCACACTGTAGCACAGTAGCCTTGTTTCTAGCTCAAAAAACATCAGATTTTACCATTTTTACCTGTAATTTGGAAAAACTGCACACTACTGTTGGAATCTGGCTGTATTTTTAGAACAATTTATCACAGTGTATTGCACTTAAAGTATGAATTCTACTTTGAGACACTCTACTTTTTTGCATTTGTAGTAAAATACAACTTAGACAAAATTAAAGGCAGATTTTTGATATATCGAGGCTGGAATAGGTTTAGTAAATGAGGCTAAAATAAGAAAAAGTAACATGATTGCACCATATGTGAATCAAGGGGGTGAGGACAGCGGTGATACAGTGTTGGGCCTGTGGTTTCCTTCACAAAATAACTAATGATCCCGTGTTATCTTAGTCAAATGCTTTCAAAGTGGCATAATTTACATTCAAAGAGAGCAGACACAAATAATTCTGAAGTGGAAAGCAGATGTCAGTAAGATTGATGGGCCAGCAGACTGCTAGGATCTCTGGCTGTCTGGTTTAGTGAGAGGCTGCTGTGGCAAGAGGAAAAAAGGGGTCTCTTTAACAATTTCAAGGGTCCAGGAATTTACCCAGCTTTCTATTTAAAAACACAGCTCCTTGGCACTTAGTGGTGAAAAGGTGACATGTTGAATCAATTGAAGGTACGACGGGGCCCCAGGTTGTGTAAGCAAAGTGCTGAAGGGTCATTAATAGACATTAATAAGAAAGGCTCTCTTTCGCGTACGGCCTGCTGCCCACATATGGCCCTCACAAAACAGCCAAATCATTTTTTATTCCAGTTTTACATGTCTCACACTGGGGCAACACACTAAACCGCCTCTAATGAAACACCACCCGCCCAGGAAGCCCCCAATAAATGGCCCAGTCAAATAACTGAGGGCCTCCTAGACCTGTCATCGCCTCGGTTCATCTGTTCTGATTTACAAGCACTGTCCCAGAGGTTTTAGTGCCATCACTAATCCCACAGGGATGACCATCTGAATGGCAGTGGAGTCAGGCCGTCTAAAAAAAAACACAGAAAGAGGCAGACAGTGCCGCATAACTCCAAGCAGAAACAGATGCAGGGAAGCTCTCCTGTTTATAATTGATTTTCAAGGGCAACATTTTGTTGTCATAGTTTGTCTAACGAGGCCCCGGCTGGCGCCCCGTTGCTCGTCAACTGCTCGGTGTCAGACGGATCGGCCATTCAACCGCCGCCCGATGGCACCATGCTGGAATACTGACATCACCCGTGGAATTTCCTCCTGCCTTGCCGTTTTAAAACTTGTTTTGAAAGGTATTTTGAGTTGGCGAAGCATCCAAAACCTCCAGGGAGAAACCGGTGACCAACCCCCAGCTGCCTGCCCTCTGTCCACGGACAACAGGTATCCTCAAGCCCTGTGGCCACCAGTGTTTATGTCTGAGAGCATGGGTGTCTTTGTGGGCCTCCAAGGCTAAGCTTCTAATTGGCCATGGCTCATCAATCACACAAAGCAATCCCTTTCACCTAAAATCTCATCCAAACAGCTACAAGGAATGAGACCCATGGAATGGACTATATGTCTCCCAAAGACCTAAAAGTAGGCTTTGGGAGGGGCGAGTGGTTTGTGAGAAAACCACATTTATTCCAAGTTGATGTCAAGCGATGTATGTGTCTGTCCTTTGTCTTTCTTGACATGCAAAAGACTACTTCTCCTTAAAATTGGACCAACAAAATAATAGACGTGTCACCCAAGTTTAAGATTAACTTGAGGAAGAGACGCCTTATAATGCTCAAGACATCCCGTGTTAACCAACACTAGACTGAGACTGAATCTCATTATATCTATTAAATGTTTGTTCAAGAAAAACAGACAAATGTCAGACTTCACTTTCTTCTCTGTCTTCACTCGAACTTGACCTGATTTATTGAGTGGCCGACAACACAAGCATTTCTTTCAGACTTTATTATCCTGGTGTGACTGAGAGCGGAGAGTCACTCGGACGGGGTGACACTCTGCTGGTTTTGTCTGTCCGGAATCCAGAAGCAAACTTCCAGACAGGGTCAGAGGGGTCATAACAACTCCTCAGGCATTGTGCAGCCGTTATTTGGTTTGGCTGAACTCTCAAAGTCCGGGATCTGGCCACAGTGTAATGGCGTGTCCACAAATTTGTCAAGAGGAATAAGGAGAAAGTCCACAGTGCATGTGGTTTATGGGGTCACAGCAAAGTCTCCACATTTCTTCACATCCAGAGACAGCATGCGCAACACTCAATGTGTTTTTTCCATTAAGTCCGGGCGTGTTATTTATTTATTCCTTCATTCCCCTGTTCCTTTGTGCTTTAATACTTTTCATTCATTCACCACAACAAGTTTTTTTTTTTCCCGATGAAGGTCATAGAGATTTGGTGAAGATCAAGTCTGATGAGCACCGCAAACAAATCAGGAGGTCACTGTGGTTCCACTCCTTTCATAAACACAAACACACAGAACATCCCTGAAGCTGGTCCGTGTCCAATTCTCCTCAGTAACCAAGAGTAATCAGCTGTGTCATCCTTGTCATAAATCTCAGTTCAGCAGTGGCTCCCGGCCCAGATGGGAATAGGCCTTGTTCAGTCGCACTTGCCTCCGCGCCATAAATCCATGCCCGTCTTCGCAGCATCGGCTTCCTGCTTTGTGCGAATCTCCCAGCAGAGTAGAGAACATGGGGGAGGCGAGGATACTGCAAGACCGCAGTCTCCTGAAGGAGTCAATTTGCAAAATGGACTGTCTCTTCCTCCCCGCTGAAATAATGTTGGGTTTTGAGGCAATTTTTTACCATCAGATGCAGATTTGCAGCTTGGTCCCTGAAGCTGGAAGTCTGGGAATCGATGGGAAAAACATGGACAACCCCGGTCAGCGGTGGTTATATTTTTAAACTACAATTCTTCACATCAGAAATATGTTATTTTAACCCCTAGAACTCCAAAATCTGCTAGTGGCTTGGAAAAGCATTTTGCCTTTAAAAAAATCACCTAAATTGCACCATTTGTCACAGCCAGAAACTAAAAACAAGGAAATTGTCACCTTTTCAACTTTTTTTTTTAAAGATTTATTTTGGGGCTTTTTAAATGCTTTTTATTACTACAGAGGACAGTGGATAAAGTTGGAAATGGGAGAGAGTGGGAAAGGACATCCGGCAAATGGCCAAGGTCAGACTCTAACCCAGCACTTCCACTACGCCTCTGCACGTGGGACGCACAGCAAAACCACTAGACTATCAGGGGCACCACCTTTTCAACTTTTCAACAGTTCTTGCATGTATAATGTCAGATATGTAGTTCCCTTTTTGAAAGTTATCGTGAAAATTGTGATATTTAATCAAAATCACTTCATTTTACACTTCTCATCTAAAAAATGAGCAAAAATGTGTTTGCAGGAACCAGATTCTGTCAAAAAACAATTAAATTGGTGTTCCTGATTATTTGTGACTCATCTTTGACCAACAGTCATCACACAAAAGTACCATTCAGCTGAACTGGGCTGAACTGCAGGCAGTGTTTACACAGAAGTGATAACAGGAAAGCATGAAATATTTTTAGTATGTAGAGCCACCATTTTTTCCAGTATTGGTAACCCCTGTGAGCACCTGGAAGCATGTACATGTTAATTTCAGGGTTTTTCTTCAGTTTTTGTAGAATAAATAATCAAAGAAATTGAACTTTTGTTTTTCTTTTTTCAAAGATTTACCGCACCATAACTGTGTTCTTAGTTCCCCCTACTTGTAGTCATGGTTGTGCTGTTTCCATACAGGTGCAAGACTTTATATTACAGGGAAAAATGAGCCCACAGTGAACAAATAACGCCCAGAAACTACTTGGGGTTCGAGGGTTTAAGTGGAAAGCTAATGTTAAATGCCATAAAAATAGCATTTCTATGGAAATATTATCCCCAGTCTGTCTGGTTATTGGTTTAAAAGAGAAATATTTTCTGATTTAATTGATTTAATCATAAATCATAGTCTAATCTTGATCTTATTTATAATATATACATGGGAACCTCATAGGCCTCTGTCCATAATAAATCAAACTACTATTGACTGTCAGATATAATGCACTAAGTAAAACTATGCTTCAGATTGAAATAGTTTGAAATATATGACTCTAGTTGACTCAGATATTCAGTGTCATCCATCTGAAACATATTCTTTGCACTTTCTACACTGAGTCCTGAAAAGTGACTCTATCACAGTTTCTCTGTCACATAAATTAGCTTAAACTCTCAGTATGTTTAACCTTTTGTTTCTATGCCTGACACACTTTCTGTAATGACTGCGAGCCACCCCTTATTCTCAGAGAAAATGTTCTATTCTGGGTGGAAACCGGCCACTTATACACACCGTGCGATAGCCTCGAGGCCAGAGGAGGACCTTTCCTGACTGCAGGTCAGTGTGCATGGCTGGTTGGATGACAGTCTTTGGCAGCTGTGGTCTAAGTGGTCTTGTAAGGCGGAAAAATGGGGGAACATTCCTGGATCCCTCCCTTATCTGCGACGACAAAGCTGTCCTCCGCTTTACATTTACAGTCTCAGTCGGCTGTACCGCTGTGGTGGTCCGTTCATCCCAACCCCCAGCACCACTCATGTGGGGATATTGCATAGCAAGTAACCATCAAATGTGATTGGATTACACTGTTCAATTACAGTATCCATAACCAAATTTGCTATTAATTAGATTATCACCAAATTACATCCTAATTAAAGCAATTAAGCGCTTCAGAAATAGGGTTTGGTTAAAATGTCTGCCTGTTTTGCAAATGCAGGCAGTAAGCCAGAGTTTTGGATTACATTCCTGACTGCAATCTGCGATAGGAACTCTATTAGTTTTTAAGAGATAACATTTTTAAAGTAAAGAAAGTAAAATATGATGTGTTTTTTTCCCCATAGCTGCCTCTGTGGCTACAGCATCCCTCCGCCATAACTTCCCTCCTCCCTTTCTGGAAAGTGCCAGAATGACAAAGTGTGTAAGAAAAGCATGGTGGCAGAAAACGAGGGAATCCTATCAGTGCATGAATTTAATTACCACTCAGATGGCTCCACATAATGAGGAAAAGGTGGATGTGTGAGAGACTTGCATAATTCATTTCACTTTTCTCATTTAAACCTGCCTTCGCCTCCTCCGCACTTCTCTGTATTTCCTGCGTGGTGCCACATTTCTCTGATCTATGATCAATAATTTCTTTTCAACCAAAAACATTTGCATAGCTGGAATTATCTGCCCTCTCTGTGCCGCCGAGGGAGAACTCGCAAGGAAATTGGGAATACAAGTGGTTGAAATCAGCTTTCATGTCGTGCCTTCGCTCCCTCCACTCCTAATTTTTCCTCCCCTGTTGTTATAAATGGCATTGCGGCACCACAGCCTGCCCACCAGAGTCCAGATTTACAGTGGAATACCTTATACCATTCATAACAGCTGACGGTGGGCAATAAAAGAGACAGAAGTCCATTTCATAATTACGCAGCGCTGTCAATGGTGACCTGAAAAATATGACCAGCGGCACCACACTTGAGGACTAAATCAGCAGGAGATGCCGTAAAATTAGGCTAATTTTGTTGCAGATCAAACAAACGCACTGGATGACACTTAACTTCGTAACAACTGCAGTTTGGATTTTTACTGTGGAGCTAATTCATGAAGATCCACTGATGGGTTTCCATGTGTGCAGTTCTGAGAAGCTTCATGCTCAGTGTTCCGTACGCTTGAATCCCAGCGGCCTCCGCCCCCGTGGGAGGCAATTTCCAGTAAACAAACTCACATAAGCAGGGGATACGCAGGATTTCAAACATGTGTGCATCTTCTCTAGTTGACTAGCAGCGGCGATTGCATTTACCGGCATTACACAATCTCAGTAAACAGCTAAAGTGAGTGTAGCCTGGAGTTGTTAGATGTGCAAAAATATAATGAATGAATAAATACGTGTATTGATGCTAGGGAAAAATAAATAAGCTCTTTTAAAACATGATTTAATATTACATATAAAAGTTAATATTGTCTCAGATTTAAAAACAATGCTTCTGTGACAAATGTGGAAAAGAGCCAATGAAGCAAGGGGGCTGCATTAACGTTGGCCAATCAGATGCTTGAGACCGCCTCCCAACTATTCATTGGTCAGTTACACCCGGAAGGTCAAAGGGCAGAGTGCTAATAGCTGAACCAGAAGTGAGTGAGGATATAGGACGATTTTTTAAAAATTTAGTTCCTGGAAATACACGGAACCTGTCATAATCATTGCACTGGTGAGTTCAGTCCTTTTCTCGGCCTAAAAGTCCGCTAGCTGTGATGCTAATTTTCGCCAATAGACTTCTGCTTGTGAAGTCATTTGTGAACAGTGACTCTTACAAAGACTTTGAGACAATATCCAGGGTTTTTCTTTCTTTCCTGTTGATTTTAAGTGTCCACAGTCTCCTGTCGTTCCTGAATCTGGTCCACTTCTACTATTTACTTTACACTGTACTTATCATTAGCAAACATTGGTTATATGAGCAAAGCCTCAGGAAATGCAACTCAAACATCAACCAGCTTTTCATGTAGATAATGAAGAGCTGAACACTTTGACAATGGATTAAAGTCTTGGTTCTGGGATTTATGGGTTTGAGAAAAATCTGTCTGTGTTGACAAACTGAATTGTCACCGTGTTTACATTAGTGCAACCAGGGCAACCTGAAGGCCAGTTTCCACATGACAGATTCAGACTTTTAAAGTGGACAGCAGATGTGCACACTGTTCCGTTTATGCTACAGTAGACAGAACCTTGTTTACAAATTTTGGGCTGCACATGGATGTCTGCAGAGGGGTCACTCTCAAACTTGAGTGGATGATGAAATGTACATCATATATTAACTGTTGAACATGTGGAAAGCATGAATTTGCTTTTAACCTCCAGTCGAAACTATAGGTCAGGTTGCAGTTGCCTTCCAAAGCAATACATAAGAGCATTTTATGATCTGTCACCTCTGTTGCTGGAAAAACTTGTTTGCCAGTGCTGTATGGCAGTTGAAAATGATTGAAAAATGATCGCCAACTTCCACTTTGGATCAAAGGTTATACCTTCCCCATCTGCGAGTACTTGAGGGTCTGCAAGAGTTCGTGCAGATTTGCAATTTGAGTCAGCAACTGCGCTACAAGGGCAATAGTGCACATGCGCAACAGTGGTGTATATATATGTAAAAATAACCTGTATGGAAGGGAGTCTTCCACAACAACTACATCCATGGGTGTCCATAGTTGTCAGTGTGCATGTCAGCAAGGGACTATAATCTGGGCTAAATGGGGAGAAACAAGATCACACTTGAAAACAGACTTGGAGCAGCCACAAAAAGGTGACATTGCTTTATAGGCGATATTGGATTAACAACTGGGCGGAACAGGCAACTGCCTAGGTAACCCAGACCTTCAGGGGCCCCCAAAGTCAAATTTACTTTGTATTATTGGGTCTGTGCGATCTGAGTAACTGCAAATTTGTCTCAAATTTCCATCAGTGAAAAAACAACTCCTTGGAACTCGTTTTGTTGAAGGACAGAATCTAGCCTTGAATGTGTATGACCTGATAACCACACAAAAACTCACCCAAGGTATAGCGTTGCACAATCATGTAAGTACCGTAAGGCTGAAATCTTTTCCATTTTCCCCCTTCCCTTTAAGGGTAAGAAATTGGAAAAACTCACTACTGCTTTGCTTTCAAATGCCAAAAATACATTTTCACAGTTGTAGATTGGACATATTGTCATAAAACAACCTCCAAAGAGTGTTCATACATGTTGACATCCACACATGTACTACAACATGAAACCATTTATCTAGATGGTAGTGCAGAAGAAGTGCAGCGGTCCATCTCGCTGAAGGTCTTTTCTTTCAAAAGACTGCTGGGTTCACCTCATTTACAGAGCTTTAAAGCATTCATTGGGCTGAATTCCTGAGTTTTTACAATAAACTTCCAATTGCTTGGCGTTATGAGGTACATGTCTCGACGCTAAAGCCATTTTACACGTGGAGCGTGTTTTGTGTGAACGGGCTTGTTTGTGCATCTAAAGTGTCAAACACACAAGAAGGGTGTGTGTTTGAGCGTGCAGGATGATGGGGATGGGTGTTTGAAACTCGACCTGGGGGCCTGTTGGATTCATAAAGGACCCCTTTCATGTCCCCTTCCCATCCGGTGTCTGACTTGAATCGTCCTGCCTGAATCAAGTGCTTCCTTATGCCCAAATGTTTACTCGGCCACTTAAGAATATTAAACAGGTCTTTCTGTGAGCGATGTGTAGTGCATATGTGTTTCGGTGTCACTCAAAACGCCTGCAGCTTTCCAACATAGGCACTTTTTCATCCTGTTTTTCTGCTTCCTTCCCAAATCTCTAGTTTCAAGTCAGAGATGTCGATTTAAGAGAAATCCATATGAAACCTCTTACAGGTAAAATGCTAGATCAGCCTCACCGTAACGAATCATGCTGATTTATTTTTTCAGTCCCTACTTGATTCTGTTTTCTTCTGAGAACATTTGTGCCAGGTGGAATAGTCATTACCCGGCAGTGGACGGGAGGAAGACAAGAGGAGCCTATGGACATTCCGTACTCAGGAATCCTGGGATGCTTTATAGGACTTGAGAGCTGTTGTGACGGTCTCCTGTGCTGTAAATACATGTTTAACCGTCGGCGTACCCACACACACACAAAAAACCCCCCCAAAAAAACACTCGGAGATGGATGCTGACTCAAAGCTGTGAATTAAGAAAAGAAAGGAAAGGGAAGTGTATGAATCCAGATGGCAGGAGAAGATTGTTTTTCTCTGCTTCTCCAAAATTCAATATGTCAACAAGTCGCAGGAAGAACATTAAGCAATGCACTCAAGACACTAGTATGAAGTGTGGTGTGCCTTTACAGGTGTGTTTCAAGCCCTCGAAAGACACGGCATGAACCTTCAGCAAGAGGCTGACACACGATAGAAATGTGCAGCGTGTATGCTACAAATGTCCAGACTCAGGTGTGTGTGTGTGTGTGTGTGTGTGTGTGTGTGTGTGTGTGTGCACTTTGAAGGGCCTATAAATACTGTAGGACTAATTTGATTTAAACTAAAATGGAAAACATGTTTTGACCCGTCAATGAAAACCATCTGCGTGCTAGATGTGGTAGCCAGGTTGAGAAGCAATCTTTCCTGTGTGTGTGTGTGTGTGTGTGTGTGTGTGTGTGTGTGTGTGTGTGTGTGTTTTTATTCCCCCAGTGGCACATTGTCTCCAGCTGGATACCTTTTAGCACAATACAGACACTTTTGATAAACCGAGGCTTTTTGTTACTCCCCGCTGCTGATCATCAAAACTTAGTTTTAAAGAATTGCCAGCAGGTTGAAAACACCTGCGCGCATCTTGAAAAGCCGCTCAATCTTAATGAATAAAAATGGAGCTGTAATTCATAATGGATTCTTCTTTCACCCGTTTTCCCCCCCGCCTTCCTGCGTGTGATATTGTGCTGTTTTACATTTTGTGTCTTTCGGGTTTGAAAGAGAATAATGCCGAACATTTTTCATAATCTTCCCTTTCAAAGCAAGAAGGATGATGTGCCGCTGATTGCTATTCAAAAACAGGACCAATGTCATGCTTTTGCCGCCTAGAATTGGAAACATGAATCGGCAGCATGCACTGTTACACCCCGATCCCTCCCAACGTTGTAACACCTTGAAAATACTAAATCACTGCTGTGCCATTTAAATATGACAAATCAAATTGCCTTTGTGGCTGAAAATTCTAATCTAAAACCTATATTTCATCTCACAAAATTACATATGCTGATAAAATTCTAATTCAACTGGGGCTGTTAAAGTAAATAAATAAGATTTGTCCATGTCCAGATCATTAAGATGAAAACACGGTGCATAATAACCCTCTCTTCAACTATTTCCCATGTGGAAATGTTGCCCTCATGGCCTTTACTGATCTGTACACAACCCCTCTGGGATCAAACCCGAGGCAATGATTCACATTTTGTTAAGATTTTGACCTCTGCTGATAAGTGTGAGCAATGTCAGCCGGGATTCTTTTCCCTTCCATGACAAGTGTTTCTAATTACACGCAGCGCATCACTGTTTTCCAGCTACAGATGTATGGGAACCCGATGATTTGTTTTTCCCATGGGCCGTGTTTTTTCTCTGAAGTGGAAACACGAGGTGATGTTTTTACCGTCTTGCGTTACCACTGCAACATTTGTATACCCATCAACAACTTCTCCCGTTGCTTGAGGTTCACGGATCAGCGATGATATAGTCTTTTTATAGACTTCTCAACTGCTCCGTTTTCGCAACATTTTCTGACATAAAGTGGTTCCCGTTGCTGGATTCTTCCAAGAGTTTTTTTTTTCCATAAACAAAGTGTTTACTGGCAGAAGTTCAGGTTTAAAAAAAAAAATCTCAAGGTCACACCTCTCAAGCTTGAGAACAAAGCAGGGAGGGATTACATGTGGCATCTCTGAGAAAGCAAGCGAAACAAAACAGCCTCGCATAATCACAGCAGGATCGCATATCCATTTTTGGACATTTTCTGCAGACCTGGTAATGGATGGAGAAAATGAACAGACAAAGTTCAACCGAGGGCAAACCTGTTCATGAGTGCCTATCACAGGAGCCGCTTTGTTTTTTTAACAGGGCAGCACGCTCTTTGCAGCTGGAATTCCAGCTAGTTCCGGACATACTCCCATCATTGGGTGTTGGAGGAGTCACTGCTGGTGGTTTGGATCACACAAATGAGGACTGGACTGGGTTAGACAAGTAATCAAAGACTCTGGGAGACTGTTATATTTAAGTTAGGAAAAAAGAGTGTGTTAAGGAGTTGGCCGCTACTGGACCTTCCTCCCACGCTGGTACCTTGTTTGCATAAAGTGTTATTGCCTGTAGGGAGGAAATTTACTCTAAAGTATAATATTGACAAGACCAGGATGACTTTTTGAAGCTTGTGCCAATTGTTTAGGTTTCCCCTCTCATTTACAGCACGTCATTCTTCCACCGAAGCCGGGCATATATCCCAAGTTGCTGCAAAGAAAGCCAAAAATGAGTCTAATACATTTTTCCTTTAAATCTTTTCATATGAAGACTGGATCAAATGACTACGTGCGGTACAAAAGGGGTTGCCCATAATAACAAACCCACCCAACTGTGCAGTTAAGCTCATCTTTGTGCTGGGTTTTAGTGACTTTCAGGTTGTTGTTTTGATTTTCTGACCCGCAGCTTTACCACTTCAGTTTCACTCCTCTGATCAAACATATTTTTACCTACACGAGTCGACATGTCAGGTAATAGCAGACAGATAAAGTCAGAGATAAGTGTTGAGCACAGTGGAGAATTGCTACCAAAAAAACATACACTCCTCTCAGGAATTAACATGAGGACTTACGTTCATCTGGTGGCCAGAAATATCCCAAAATGAACATTGATGTTGCCTTCTGTTTGCTAGTTAAGTAAATATGCCACCTTAAGGCCAATTCATGGTTTCCACATGACCAGTTTGGACTTGGAAAGCCAACAGCACATGCACACATGGTTCCATTCAAACTACAACAGGTATGCGTCGGTCTGGTACACAGACGGTCACGTTGCCTTTTTAGTCGAACACAGAAAAAGACAAAAGGCTTCAATGGATGTTTCTGAAAGTCTGCCTGTGAGTTTGCACTTTACAGGATATAGCAGCTGGTTACAGATTGGGCTTGTAGCATCGTAAGGCAACACTGTTGCTTCAGAGTAAGAAAGTTCTGGGTGCAAAGCTGCTGGTCTGCTTTGGTCTTTTTGTGTGGAGCTGCATGTTCCCCTCCTACTTGCATTGGCTTCCTCCCATAGTCCAAAGACATGCATGGTAGGACAACTGAATCTACATCGTCTGTAGCTGTGAATGTGAGCTCGCATGGTCGTCTGTCTTTTTGTCCAGCTCCAGCCTCAACCCTCTACAGGATAAACCAGGTGGTGCTAATTGATGGATGGAGTGAAAACAGCATTCGAAATTTCACAAAACTTCCCTTCGCACGCTCAAGATTGCGCATCGGCATTTAAGCTGACTGTGCCAGATATTGATTACGCTCTAAAGCCATCGCTTGCATGCTAAACACTCAGCACATCCTCACGCTGCTGAGTCTCAGCCTCTTGGTTATTCCATCCAGCTCATGAATAACTCAGCCCCTTTTCTCATGTTTAATTCAGTCGCAGAAAAGTTGTTGACACATGCTTTATGCCAACTGCCCATTGCCTTTATTACACTTTTATCACCCCTTTAAGAGACATTGAAGTGTTGCAATATGTTCAAAGTGTGATCATTACCAAGGAGCTCTGTCAGCAATGAGAATTCCTACCTGCTATTCCTGCTGGCTTATTGGAATCACGTTCTATTTGACATAATTGGTTTATGCAGAAGAGCTTGTGTGTGTGTTTTTCCACATCTTTCAATGAGCACTGACACGTGTTCTTGTAAAATTCTGGAAAGAAATGGGCACATTTTTCTTTAAAATGAGCATTTTAAGATTAAGTGATAGCGTTAGCATTTTCTTCATGTGTGCATGACTGCATGTGTGTGTCGTGTGTGTCGCTGCAGTCATGGAGACGGAGCTAATGTATAGATATTGTTCCGCTTGGGCGGGCCGAGGACCGAGAGGTAATCTCTGTCACGCAGCTGCCACCAGCGGCGGATAAACTAGCCCCGGTTAAACGATGGTTGAACCCCAGCATGGGGGATTTGTCTGTGACACAGGTGTCATATTTAATACCCTCATATATCAATAATTGACTGGAAAAGAACAGGAGGGAGCCGTATGTGCAGGACGGGCTCAGACAGATCCCTAAAGATTATCTTGTGTACATTTAAAAGTCCATTTACCATTAGTTGGCTGGTTCTGTAATGGAAAAAAATCAACATTGCTCTGCACCACATGAAGCTTGGATGCTTCTCATGAGGTCAATAAGATAGTTTATTACTGTTTGACCTTTCACCTAAGAGAAACACAGCAATGACTGAAAATAATGGGATCTTAAATGTATATGCTTCTTTTCTAGATCCCTGCTGTGCCTATGGTAATGGAACGGCATGTTATCGGATATGTTCGGCTTGATTTAGCAGCCGATATGGAAAAAAAATTGAAAGTGTGAAATGTAAAAGCAAATAGGACTGTAAATCTTTCTTATTCGTCAGTAATGACCTCAAAAAGTCTACTGGAGTTGGGATAAAAGCCTAAGGTCGCTTATGCGGGGAGGAAAAAGCCGCCTCCCAGTTGTCTTTTGATCTGATATCATGCGAATTTAGCAGCGTGCAACGGCAGTATATTCTCAAAATGCACACTGGATTTGAAATGTTCCTGGGAAAACACGACGGGGGCCGGACACCACTTTGCTACCACTCAGAGACTAATTACACTTTCGATTCCCCTTCCGCCCCTTCTCCTCCTTCTCACAGCTTTCTCTTTTCCAAACCACACATCCATCTCTCTCACGGGCAGTTATATGCACACGTCCACACTCACTCACACACACACACAGTGTTCAACGCACTGTCTTATTTTTCTTATCTGTCTTCCGAGCTGAAGCGACTGCACCTCCCCAGCCACACAGCAGTCAGATGTCTGGCCGCCTCAGTCGCTCCTGCCATTTCTCTCACTAATTTAAAGCTACTGTATGGATTCCTTCAATGTCCTCGGGCAGATTTCCCTCTTCTCACTCTCCCCAATCAATCCATCATGCTTAATTGCTCAATTACTCTAGTGAAAAGTGAAGGAAGGACAGAGGGAGAGGACGTTTTTTTCAGCTCGGATTGCTTAGTCTCCTTTGGTAAACAGACACAGGCTGGAGTGATAAAGTGTGTCCTCCTAAAGGACGTCAGGGGATGAGATTCCCTAATTAATCCAAACATTAGGTAAGCAGGGGCCTTCCATGAGCGTCAGACTTTCTCATAGACAAGCTGTACTCACTGGCAGAATACAACACACCACTGTATATTTTTCAAGTTATGAAGCGCCGTAGGAAAATCCCTTACATTAATGAAGAATGACCGATCATACATTCAGACACTGATGTGTTGAAGTGGTATATGTTTCTCACTTATAGATACATGAGAGGATGAATACAACTGTGTTCTAAGTAGGATCCTGGATGAGGCTTATGTGATTAGCTTAACTTAGCGTCAAGATTCAAAGGGATTGGTTTTAGGCTATATTCATGCTACTACATTCTGGGTTAAAATGGCATATTTTTTCGATCAACCTGAAAACACATATAAAATGACCATTCAGATACTCTGGGTATGCGGGCGCCAGTGTAAACATGAAGCAGGGGGTTGGTTGCCTATTGTAAAACATACTATAAACAAAGAACAGTGATGGCAAAAAGTAAGACCTGAGTTTTCCGTTATTGCACAACAGCTTCCAGCACAACCAACAAGGTCAGCGACACCTGTAATTTAATATTCATGTGGAATTAGCTACTAGTAGCCATGGCTGATGCTGGAAAAAGTCATGTGATAGAAGCATGACAAATCAGGGAGCGACACATAGAGACGAGTAAAATCCAATCAAAAAGCAAACATGGGTGTCTGCATCATTCTTTCCAAAATTTCCTTTTATGCCAGTCCAGACAACAATGCAGGTTCAGAGTTTTCAAAATTAAGTCGATAATGTTTTCAGCATTGTGGATGCTAGGTATATCTTAGCAGAGGTAATGCGTTGTACATAGACTGTATATTAAGTACGGATGTAGCCTCCAAGTTTGCAAAGTAAAGCCAATTCAGAAATACCTTAAACCCACATTCTTTCTGACAGCCAGCAGGGGGCGAATCCTCTAGTGGCAGAAGAAGTCCAACTGTGTAGAAGTCAATCAGGAAATGACCAAACATCTTCCTTGATGTGTCATCTCACTCAACATTTCTCCTAAAAGTTTGTAGTTTCAATTGCTAGTTTCATGTCTCCTTCAGTTCAGAATGATGTTCATTTTGTGAATAATGATCCAATTTAGAGGGAAATAGAGAGTGAAGTAAGGTATGTTTTAGGGCGGGGCGACCTTGTGGTTATCAGGTTGCTACTGTATCACTGTGCATAGTGTCCTCCAGTTCTCTTGTTACATGGATTTTGAAAAGACCAAGATGGCAACGGACAATTTCCAAACTCATGGCTTCAAAACAGCAGTCGACAAACCAATGGGTGACGTCATGTTGGCTACATCCATCTTTTATTCACAATCTTTGGTTTCAAATTGTAAACGTATTAGCGTGGAAAAAGTTAAAAAATATCTTCTAAATACCAAAAATTGATGTCTGTATCTTCTTCGGTGTAATCCACACTCAAAAATACACTCCAACCTTTATGCAGCAGTTCACTCCATGTAAAGCCAAAATATGGGTGCAGAGAATAAACAAATACGATAGAACATAGATTTGCATGATTTCACTCAGAAATAACAGGTGTTGCACTCTTTAACTCATTAACACAAAGGACGCCCTCTAAATACATGCATGGGTACACGTACATGTTGTATCAGGAGTTAATATCTTGCTGCAACATTGCTAAAAACAAATGACAGCACAGACTATCTGAACAAACCCCAGGGTACACTGCTTTTATCTCATTGTCTGTCTATAAATACTTTGTTGAGTACAGCGTTGTCATAACTGCCTGAAATGATGGACAAAACTACAAACATAAAGCCCAAGTTGCAATACAACTTTAATTTCAGTCCACCAACTGGAATATCCAAACACAGCTCACTACCTTTTCACCCCAGTTACAAGAACCAGGAACGGATCCCACACTTGACAAATGAAAATCAAAAAAGCACCATTTGATCAATCATTTCAACTCCTTTCTCCCTTGAAACGCACAACATTCCCACAAATCTAGAAACCGAGCAAAGTCATCTCTTCTTGTGGTCAGAACTAATAGGAAACGTCTTTGGGGAGAGAAATATTTTGAAACTAAAACTTGGTAGGGCTGCACTTTTGGATGTGCACTTTCATATTTATTCACTCAGACTGTCATCAGATACAAATGTTGTCGCAGAGGAGACTGAGTCAAGGAACAGCTGTGAAAGCCAAGCAGCTGGGCTTCTGCCTGAGTGCGGACATTATTACAGGCGTTAGCCCGCCGTGTCAGGCCCGAGTCCTCCTGCAGTTTGATGACCCTCTTAGTTCTTGTGCATGGCCGCCCTCGCTCTGCCAAGCTGGCACTGGAACTGTGAGTCTAATGAGACACTGGCACTTGTCTTTATTAATGGCCGCATCCCGTCTCTCATAAAAGTGACACTTCCAAGACAAGCATCCCTGGTGTCGGCGAGGTCATGCGACTCATCAGTGACAATGTGTGTCTGTGTCAAGCTGTTTGTCTTTCTGTTCTGTTAAGTGTTGTGATGCCGTACATTGCGATGTATCACACATCGCTATGCTTTGCTTTTTGAAGTCCCTAATTTGCATACTGCACGGGCTCACTTGTCATATTTCCATTAAAATAAAACACAAGCTTTTCCCAACAGAAGTGCGACAACGAGTAAATCTAAAGCGTAGTGCACGTCCTTGTCTGTTGCTCTCATCTCGACAGACCCATATTAATCCATTGGGTGATATGATTTATCTCCTGCCTGTCCTTCACTCCGCAGTAAGTGAACAACACATTGCACAGTTGGTAGGATTTAAGCTGCCTTTTTTTCCCTCAGACGCCCTTCTTTCCCAGTCCCCTCGGTTCAACATCTACTCTCCAGGGCGAAACAAAAACAAGGCAAAGGAGGAGCAGATTGGATTGGAGGGATGATAGAAGAGAGACCGAATGAGGCGTTTGAGGGATTGAACATGTCAAGTGAAAATAGCCGGATGGGGAGAATGAGCATTGATTAGCTCACCGCGGTGGGAGGGTCTGGAAAGCATTTTTTTTTTTTTTTTTGGTGTTCCCTGAAACCCGTGTCTCCGCACAATGCACGAGACTACGAGCAGTAGTATAATTCTTGTCCGTTCAGGAACAAATTAAGAGGCTTGGATGGCGTCCAGGAGTCTTCCTGCACTCCGCGATTGCAGCGGTTTGCTAATTGATTCTCAGCCAGGCATAACGTCAAGAAAACATTACGCAACAGGATTAGGGCCAACGAGAGGCCCGGGGGCAGTTGCGGTTGTAGGTGGGGAGACCTCCAATTAAATCTCTCCTCGGCAGAGTGGAGTTTGGCGGGCGTTGTTAATAATATTCCTATTTTTTTCCCCCCAGATTCATATGCATGACAGGTTCACACCAGAGGATGTTTAAAGAGTGAGCAGAAGAACGACGTTGCGTGTTTACTCCTCTTCCTCCTGCAAGCTTGCTCAACCATCAAACTGCTTATTTTGCAAGCAGCGTTCGCTCCTTCAGAGCCATATTGTATGTGAGGATGCAGGGAGAAGCAAAAATTCAGAAGAGGGTAAGCTATGAGATGTCTTTAGCGTAGCTGCTATTATCATCATCTGTTCAGTGGTCATTACCGCCTTGGGAGTCTCCTGTCTGGACCAAACCACTGATGGAGGGGGCCAATGGAGCAGCTGCAG
Source organism: Dascyllus trimaculatus (assembly GCA_024666655.1). Classification (NCBI taxonomy): domain Eukaryota; kingdom Metazoa; phylum Chordata; class Actinopteri; family Pomacentridae; genus Dascyllus; species Dascyllus trimaculatus. The sequence continues at coordinate 7,909,357 of CM045463.1, read as the reverse complement.
ACAGAGCTCATCCCACTTCTGCAAGCTGTCACTTATCAACAAGAGGAGGAGGAGGAGGATGTATTGTCAAAGTGAAGCAGGAGGGAAGAAGGGAAGGTGTAAAAAAAAAAAAGAGAATAAGAAAATAGGTTCACTTAACCAATCACACCTACATAAGCTGTCAGCGTTAAAGAGGAGGACAGGGAGGAGAAAGGTAAAAATTAAAGAGTCGAAACCGAGCATGAGGAGGGAATATAGGAGGGCGAAGTGAGAAAAAGAGAAGGAGGAACTGTGAGGAAGGGAAATTACACGAGGGGATGGCTCCATTGTGTTTGAACTCATCACACCCACGCAAGCTTTTAGCAATCAGCGGGAGGAAGAGCTAAATGGTCGGAGTGGAGGAGGAGAGACGAGGAAATGAAAGGAGGGGAGAAGAGGCTGAAGAGGGCAGATCGTCCGACGTGGGGGATTTTTTTTCTTTGCGTTTAACTCGCCGCTTTTATTGCCGCTTGATCACCGCGACTCTCTTGATGACAGCCCGGCATGGAGATGAAAGAAAGGCGAGGGCTTCGGCGCAGTCGCTCAAAGACAAATGAAACCGGAACGCTGAGATCTTCCAGTGTTTGTGACGCGGACGGCCTGTCTGAACTGCGGGAGGCTGGCAAAGTTTAAATGGTAAATGGTAAATGGTCTGCACTTACATAGCGCTTTTCTCTACCTTAGTGGTATCCAAAGCGCTTTACAATGTGTTTCGCATTCACCCATTCACACACACCAATGGTGACAGAGCTGCCATGCAAGGCGCTAATCTACCATTGGGAGCAACTTGGGGTTCAGTGTCTTGCCCAAGGACACTTCGGCATGCGGAGGGGCCGGGAATCGAACTGCCAACCTTGCAATCAGTGGACAACCCGCTCTACCACCTGAGCCACAGCCGCCCGCTGTGGTTTAAGTTAAGAACGGTGCCATTCATGAGTACAATGAAAATGTCAGGATGTCATTGTACTGTTGGGTTGGACTGTTCAGGAAGGCGAGCACAAAGAGACGGTAATTAAGGTAGAATCAGTGGAGACTATGTGTTTTACTGTACGCTACCTTCAGGTTCACTTTAAGCACTCAAAAAATGACAACTTGGCGGGACTGTAGGAGATAGAGCTTCGTGTTTTTCCCGGTATTAATTCCCTCTTCGTGGAAGTTAGAAAACAGGACTGTGGCAGAAAATGGGCACGGGTTCATTAGCTCCCTCTGTTTTCTCTTCTCCTGTTAGTAAATTTATTGAAAAGGCAAGGACAGTCGTTCAAAGTGCAACGCCTGGAACTCTGCAGGCGCCACAGCAACTCAACAAGTTCGACGACTTTTATGTATTTCCAAGACATGCAGCTCTGAGTTGTTTCCTCCGCACGGGCTGGAGGAAAATCTAAGAAAAATAGCTTGGATTGTACAATAAAATAGAGTGCTGATGTTGGCAGTCTTCCCTTATGGGGTACTCTGTCTCTCTTTTTCCCTCTGTCTGTCTGCTGTTTCCCTTTCTCTACTAATCTTGTTCAGTGTGTAATATGTTCTCTGTCCTCCAGATTGGGTTTCGGTGTAAGAGGATCACTTGGCCGATTGTGCCAGTGGTCTAGCTGCTCAGTCAGAGGTGAGCAGCACCATTTATCACCTCACCTCTTTGGCATCTCCCAGGGCCGTTTCCCTGCGGTGCCAAGTATTTAGGAAGTACATTGTGGCATTGTTCTACAAAATGCATCGATACAACAGGGTCATACATCAAATTGTGTTAAGGCTATGTGGGTCCTGAGTAGAAAAACATATTAGTTTTACAAAAATGGCTGTGAAATTGTGAGACCCCCTTTTTTTTTTTACCTATTCTTTTTTACAAGCCTGTGTCCACACTGGTAAAAATGAGCATTTTAAAGATTTTTTTCTTCATTTTTTGAGCAGTTTACCATCATTTTATATTTTCCCTGTTTTGGTAGATTACAGACAATAACTAGTAAAATCACAAAAAGAGAGGTATTATTTAGAAACGTATAGCTCGCTGAGTTAAGGCGTTACCATGCAGGCGCAGGTCGCTAGCAGCGGTCGTGACTTCGAGTCCGGCTCACGACCCTTTGCTGTGTGTTTCTCTCTCCTTTATACCCCCTTTAAACCTGTCTCACTCCCATACTATTAATAGAATGGTAAAAATTCCTCCAAAAATATTTTAAAAACAGTCAAAAACCTAACATCATCATCAGTTTCCCGGTAAGTAGCCAGACGTGGGCGTTTCAAGTGGATCGCTGCGTCGCTAGTTCCATCATCAGACACAGCTGTAGAAGCTTCTCTTGATTTAAGAGTGTATAAAGTGTTTAGGAGCATAGGAAGTGTTTATAAGAGTGTGGGAAAGGCTAATAACAACGTGGGAAGAGTTTATAAAGCCTTAAAATATGTATAAATATGAAAAAATGAGGTCGCTACTTTACGGATTTTGTCTATCGCGGGGGGATTCTGGAACCTAACCCCTGCGATAGACGTAGGATCACTGTATTTAAATAAGCTAAAAATATATTGGACACATATTTGCAGTAATCGGAGAGAAAACATGCATATTGGATTGACTGCAAAATGGTGATTTAGTTATTTTTGCAAAATCACACAAAAAGCAGTGATTTATATGTTTACTATAAAAATAATGTCTACATCAAAAATCTGTATTTTTACAAATATCAGTGTTTTCTTTTACAGTGTATGTTACAGATATTTAGCATAATTTTAACAGTTTTTTTTTTGTTTGTTTGTTTTTTTATTCCAATTTTTGAGCATTACAGTCTTTTCTGGCACCCTTGTTGCCAGATATTAACTGTTTATTTATTTTTTTTACAGAATTTTTTTATAGTGTATTTCATGTGATTTGCAAGTTTCACATCATGCTTTTTTACACATTAAAAGAGCAATAAAGACTATATAAGAAGGCTGGAATTTAGAAACACTGCCATTTTATTTCAGATTTACAAAGTCAGCATGCAAAAAGAATGTGTTAGTTTTAAATTTATTAAATGAAACCTTTTAGCTGTATTGTTATGAGGAATTTGAGAGGGCATCTTTTTACGCAATACAAGTAAGTCTGTTGACCACTAGTAAATATCTTGGGAGGAACTGTTATTGTACATTGTGATGGTCTTAAGTGTGAGTAACTACACTTCAATCACAGGAGCCTAGTAACTGATTTTCAGTCAAGGTAAACTGTCCTGTAGAAGTAAGGTAATCAACCAGTTGACAAAAATGTGTGTTCATCCTTGTGTACATTGGCAATAACAGATGAAGTGCTGAGGTGTGTCTTTCCCAGTCACTGCCAGCATGTTCCTGGACAGCGCGTAACAAAGCGCTTTATTTAAAAACCTTGAAACAGCAAAGCCATTCTGACACATTCAGCTGAACTGTCTTGCAGCGGAGTGGCCGGGGGTCGCTGAAACACCACCATGGGCAATTCCACATCAATTTCCTCAGAGTAATGCATTATTGCATGGGGTTGTGCGGAGCATCCACCATCGCCCTCAGTTTATTTTTTTTACTTTCACTGTGGATTTTTTTCCCCCTCGGTAAATTAAAGTATTTGCGAGGCAGCGATGCAAGGCGATGGTGTTTCTCAGTTAACAGCTGACACAGCACGTGCGCTGAAACGTACAGAGCAGGAAAAGACTCTCGGCTTTACGTGGGGTTTGTTTCTCTACATGGCAATAAATATTTTCTGTGGGAATCATTTTTTTTATGACCAAATCAGCTGTAAACCTCACAGTGGTTGACTTTCTAAACTTTTTTTGCGACTTGTAGTTTCCTTCGCGGAAAACACCACTTATGCGGTACTACAAGTTGTTGTAAACAAACGCTAAAAATACGATCTGAGTCCAGCGTAGAGCCCATATGGTTTCCTGTGCAGCTGTATCCCACCAGATCAGAACATCCCTGTCTATTTCCATTCACGGGAAGGCATCAGCTGGTGTGTTGCATAAAGCCGACGGACATGAGCACAGTGTTGGTACAACGCCGTGGTCCTCAGGCAAAACAATGTGGCATTGAGCCTAATAGAGACATCGCAGAGGCCTATTAGCACAGATGGTTGTCATATGTATGCAAATAAGGAGCAAAGTGAATCACGTAGCCCCATCAGCACCACCTGTCTGCCTCACACAGATACACCAAAATCCCCCTTCAGCGTCCGCACACACACGCTCATGTGGTTTCGCTATCTACCTTCCAAATCCCTTCGGAGGGACGAGTCTGTTCTTCCCAATCCACAGCTGTATATTAATTAGAGCAAAGACATTAATCATCATTTTGTTCTTTTTCAAGAGCAGACAGGAGAAGGAGGGACTGGTGGAGCAGGATGATAAACAGAAACAAGCAAAGTTGCCAGGAAAAGGGCAGATCAGTTGTTCTTTGTCTTTGTTGAGGATGTGTTGAGGGTGTGCTCAGTGGGGTGAGGTGTTAAATGAGGGTTTTGTGGTCAAGGAGCATCACACCCAAGGGAGTTGGCATATTGCCAATATTGTGTGCGCACGCGTGTGTGTGTGTGTGTGTGTGTGTGTGTGTGTGTGTGTGTGTTTAGGAGGGACCGCAGTTACACCCTCCTATAGGCTTGGAGTGTGGAACAACAACTGAAGGAGTTCTGAATGCTCCTTATGGCTCTAATGCTCACTCCCTACATCTGCCAGTCAATACTGCCGACACTGCAGATGACATGAGATGAAACAGCCCCTTAATGACGTGATAATTGAAACAGAAGTCACATGTTTGGGTCCTCGCTGAAATGAAACATTTGATAGTTAGCGCTAAACGTAGAGGCTGATGTAATTAGTTTTGTAGGTGAACATTCACAAACCACATTTGCAAAATTAAAATGCTGATCTGATGATTGCCCAAAAGGAAATACTGGTTTTGCAGAGCTCAGTCCTACTCCCAGCCAATCACATAATGCAGCTTTGTCAGATCCACCTGGAGTCACATTTGAAGAGGTATCCTTTAGTGCCATTTTATCAATGCTGAATGTGGTCCGAAACACCCTTTACAAATGCCAGAAATAGACGTTACGTATGAATCCATAGCCAAATGTTCTCACCTGGCAACGAGATGGTAGCCTTGTAGCATTTGGTTAATGTTCTAAAAGAGTGTATTTTAACCCAAACCATGATCTTTTCCCAAACCTCAAGTGGTTTTGGTGTGCAAACTTAACCAAGCAGTGAGTGAGTCACAAACCCAACTGAGTAAAAAAATAATGGTCGGACATGGACCATGAATCTCAGTCTCCTGGGTAAATGTGCTTGAATGTGCTCACGAGGTTGTTCTAACCTGGAAAAAGTCCTACATGTGTGGGGGGCACCAACACCGAAAGGTCACCTTGGTCATATCTACCAGCAACTTTGACAAAAAAAAATCTGTATTTGACATTCTGGGAATAAGAGAGTTGGGGTACTCAAGAAAAAGACCATAAAGTAGCCTTTCAAGTAATTGGTTGAGACGAAATACTCGACAAAATGAAAGTGTGTCTAGATGAAAAGTTAAGGAATAACCAGCGTTATTAGGATTCATTCTTAAGAGCCATGACAGTTTCCGCTAAATTGCATGCAAATCCATATAGAAGCTGTGAGATATTCACCAGCTTGCTACTGGTTTTAAAATAAAGGTCCGGGAATCACCAGAGTCAGTTGGAATCATCTTCTGGGGTTTAAATTTTCAAGACAAATTAGCAGTTGATGAGATATTTCTCCATGGATAAAGGTGGCGGACCAGATGGTTGAAACTTGATTTAAACTTCTGCATTAAGTCAACACCAAAAGGCCGCGTACCCTACGCTGCAGCCCTGACATGCATGCACCCGACCAGAAATGTAACTACACAGTGCTGCAGAACCGACTGAAACAACTCTGACTGGCTTGTTTGGTTATGATATGTTGTGTTTGACCTGAGCAAATATAATGCTTCTGTGAAACAAAATATAACATGTAATAAGCTGTAAGAGTATCTACCTTGCTGATAGTGCACACCCAAGATCTAGTATAGACTCAAGTGGAGGATAAATCAAGCTTAACCTAACTTGGGACTGTAGATCTCAGCGTTCAAGGTTGCACGCTGCAGAATAAAACTTGACAGAGTAACTTTTTTTTTCTGTCAGTGGAGGATTAGTAATGGTTGGGCATAATCCCATGGGACTTCTGTTTTGATAACACCATTTTGCTGGTACTCCTGATCGAATGCCAATGCAGAAATTGCCTTAGCATAATATTTAGACTGTGGTTTCCCATATTCCGCTGCAGTAAGTAGTATTCAAGTTGACATTTTGCAGCACATTTTCATTTTGGACCACAATGTGTTATTATTGTGCTTTTTTTTTCTATTCTTTCACATACCTTCCATTTTTGATGCCGCTGTGGAAGTGAAAGCTGTAAGAGTTCGAGCAGAGCATGTCTGTAATTCTCTGTATTTTTAAGACGAGCCTGGCTCCCGTCCTCCGTAACGGTTAAAAAAAAACATATCACAAGAATACATTTTTAGGAATAAATTGCCGAAGATCAAAAACAGCTCCTTCTCTGGAACAAAGCTGCCGTAGTGTCAGCAATCTGACAAGAACATATCGGGACAAAAATAGAAAAAAGCATCATTAAAAAAAAAAGAGAAACGTTTTCCCCGATGCTGTTTATTTTAGCTTATTAAGCAACGGGTCTCAGTTAAACAGACGGGACAAAAGCAATGTCCAGTGTTGCTTATGATTATGACTTGAAGCGTAAGTAAACTTTGTAATCCCATAGGTTTAGCAGCTTCCCACTCACATTAATCCCATGTTATGCTAACAAAGAACCTGAACAGGCACAAACTAAGCAAGGATTAGAGCAAAAAAAGAGGGGGAATTAAACAATGTTAATGCAGCGCTTAGAAAGTTGCGTACTCTATCCTAAAAACTCAATTTTAGTACTGTGTTACAGTGCATTTGTTTTCGAACCAACTGTATTGACATTCTGCTGCTGAAACGCCCTTCATCCCAGACAGCATCCATTGTTCCGTTTGCCTTTCTCTCACTCATGCCAGGAACATCTCCCGTGGGTCCTTTTCATTTCCTTTCACTTCACCACTAAATGCCCTTTCTAGGAAATCATTGAGCTTAACCATATGGCCCCGAGGAGATTAGGTTAGCCAGATTGGTATCTTACTTTCAAATCTCTTCCTTAAAACACACTTTTCGGGATTTGCTTATATCTGAGCAATTTCTGCCCCGCTCTCGCTCTGTCTCACCCTCGGCGCATTTAAACACACATATATTGCATGCATGACCGGAGTCGTGCTTCTGTGAGAGGTTTTTTTGAAAGGCCCTGAAGTGGGAGCAGTTTGGGTGATGAGCCCTGGGAAGGCCCTTTACGCCTCCTTCTCCACCATCGAGCCCTTCGCAGACTCCTTTTACAGCCCCTGTGGACCCCCGACCATGGTGGTGATTTCATTTCACGCAGCCATTTTAGTCAGATTTTAGTGCCACCAGTGGCTCCAACCTCAGCGCTAGTGCCCCTAATAATTACGGCAGTGAGATGGGCCACACATTGATGAGTCACCACCTCTACTTCATTACCAACTGCATGGAGGTTCCACCACCACTGTGCAGGTACAGCTGGACAGGACATCAAGGGGGATGTTAGTGAGAATGTAGTCACCATATGTTTCCATTATAACTCAGTACTACAGTTCTTTGACTTATTTATTGCCGCTCATTCTCTGTTTCTCATGTATCATTCAAGTTTTGAGGTTAGTTACTAAATTAAAACCACCTTTCTCCGTCCATGCAATGACACACTCATTAGTTTACTTTTTATTTATGAAGCCATGCTGGAAAACGCTTCTGTTCCATCTTTGCAAACTTATTACCTCAGATCACAACACATATATCTGCTGTCTGTCCGTAATGCTCGAACCGAGATGGAAAGGAAAAGCCACCGGAATGTAATTAGTTTTGCAGGTGTTTGGTTGTAAACCAAAGTATTGCAGAAACAAAAAAAAAAATAAATGGACTGTGATGGATGAAAGTTATTATAATTCATCCTGAGGGGGAACAGGAGTGTCGATACCAAATTTAATGACAATGCATCCATAAGTTCTGAGGAAGTTCACACTACAAAATTCAACTTTACCGAGGAGAAACCGTAAGTAAGGAGGAATCACCAAAGTCATTATTATCTGGAGACTATTGGTGCTTTTCATTACGCTAACATCTCCCACAATTATGTCTCTTCCTCGCATCGTACTGTCGTTCCCCCAGCAAGGATGTGAGAGAGGGATGCGAGGATGGAGGAGCCAAAACTGCCAAATAAGTAACTCTTTGTTCAACAGAGTTTGTCTGAAGTGATGCCAGTTACTGTCAAATCAAACCCAGACCCACGAAGATGTGACATTTATGTGTCATTTCACTTGTTATAAGACTTCTGCATAGGACACACGCTTGCTCTAAGCTCTTCCTGTAGTTTGCTCTTTCCTCTGTGCGTTTAAGTAACTGGAAGATCCTTCATGATAGCAGACTGGGAATGTTTTCCACAAACAGAGAGAACACGATAACTTAGCATATGAAAAGCACTAAATGTACTTTTGATTTAGTAGATGCTGAGATGTTTCCCAGCATAAATGAAAACTCTGTGGTCTCAAGGTCAAGGATTTACCAAAGTAAGTAGGATTCATCCTGTGGTCACCACGACCGACTGCACAAAATATCATAACAATCCTTCTAAAGCCTTAATTATACTCCTTGCGAAAAAACACATGGACACATAGCTGTTGCTGTTATACTACTTTCTAGATTGCCTTAAGTCAACTAGGAAGACTTCTTTCCATTCATATGCAGTAGGTCATTTCCTCTTATTTCAAATGTACACAAGACTGCTGTACACAATTTCTCTGGAAGCAGTTGTCGCGTGCACAAAAAGTTTGGGCAACAGAAGGATGCTTGCGAAGGGTCCTTGCATACTTTAGGAGTTGACAAAATTGACGTCACGGGGATCCTTAGTCGACCCTTGTGTACTTGCAGACGTGGAAAGTATCACACCCAGGGGTGGGCTGGGGTTGCAAATCAGCCCGGGAGCTTGGTTTGGAGATTCCTTTTTATCTGATCGGATGAGGCGTAGGGGGCCTATAATCAGGGACGTCTATTCAGGCCAATATGGTAGGTCAATGATCTACCGTATTGGCCCGAATAGACGACCCTGATCATAAGCTCGCTACCTGCAGCTTCGATGGCAGGCTGCTGCAGTCAGCCCGGCCATTCGGGAAACCTCCCGAACCTCACTATGGCCAGCCCACCCTTGATCACACCAGCTAATGGTTTAGATATTTCAGTGTGGATCAAACTGTATTGACGGTACCTAAGATTTTTCATAACTCTATACTTGTGTTTGCTCAGAGTATAGTTAATATATGGACAAAACCAAAACTGTACATGTAGAATAGTAAGTATTAATACCATACTGATAATTATGTCTTATATGAGTAACTGATGCAAAAATCTTTTCTGTGACCAGCTGAGAGCTGCTATTTTTTTATTTTTTCATTATTTTTGTTATTTCGTCCAGTTTTGCTATTTTGTCCTATTTACTTGGAACTGTGCTTTTTTTTTTTTGTTCAGTGAGACTAAAAAAAAACCCGATATTGATTTGGAAAATATGGACGACACACAAAGACCAAGTTGTCTGTTTAAATTCGTCAGTCACTTGGAGAAAGCCTGGAACAAAGCTTTGCACCAGCACACTATGCTAAAACTTATGTATGTGCCACTTGTTTCCAGTTTACAGATCATTAACAAAGTATTGTAGCTTTTTTGCTTGTCGTTCTCAGCTTAAAATCAGAGCAGTTCAAAAGTACCGTTGCTGTATCCTCACTATTCTTTGACACATTCCAGCGCTAATGTGGACTCAACAATCTGCTCATTGTGCTTATTTTATCCAGTTTCAGGGATACAGAGCTCAAATCTGACAAGTGCCTTCCGGTAGTTCTGTAAGTTATTCATCAAAGGCAGCAGGAAAGGAAATATGGCGATAAAACGCAGCTCAATACAATATTTACAACAGTATGTGTTGTTACAAT